>JAKTQL010002538.1:27456-97313 GCA_030558815.1 Blastobotrys malaysiensis | reverse complement strand
AGGGGTTGTGATACTTAGTAACTGTTGAGGCCATCCAAGGGCGCCGCTGGCGCTTCTTCTGACGGACGTACTAGCGTGGAAGGCGGTGGAACGGTGGCGGACAATGTCGGGTGAACTAACGTGGCGAATTACTACGGTCCCGGCGACCGTTAGGACCACCATAGAAGCATACGACAATGGTGAGTAGGCGGCTACGGGGGCGAATACGCTAACAATGGGCAGTTGATCCGGTTCAGATCGAAGGACGGCATGTTCAGGGTGCAGGCGGAGCCTGGGACCTCCTTTATCGACGTGCTCAAGACGCTTTCGGCGGAGATTCCGCGGGCGGATATGGCGACGGCGCGGATCTCGTCGAATCCATCCGATCCGGGGCGGTTTGCGAGCGACCTGAGTGGTTCTACGGTGGGAGCGCTGGACCTGAAGCATGGAGACCTGCTTTTCGTGTCGTATTCGGACAAGGAGGCGCCGTCTGCGGCGCCGGAGCCGCACGCGGCATCTCATGTCGAGGGACGAGCTCCAGGCCAGCAACAGGGGCGTACTGCGCAGGAGACGTTTGAGACGGTCAAGCAGCTACCGATTGATGATGTGTTGGACAAGAAGGACGGTAAGATCAAGCGTCCGCGGGACGCTAAAATGTGCCGCCATGGCGACAAGGGCATGTGCGACTATTGCATGCCGCTGGAGCCGTACGACCGGGGGTACCAGGAGGAGCACAGTATCAAGCACCTGTCGTTCCATGCCTATTTGCGGGAGCTCAATGCGGCGTCGAACAAGACGGGCTCTGCGAGCAGCTACATGGCGCCTCTAACGGAGCCGTACTATGGGACGGCCAAGTTCTGCCCCAGTGGGCATGCGCCATGGCCAGAGGGGATATGTTCCAAATGTCAGCCATCTGCGATCACTCTTCAGCAGCAGCAATTCCGGATGGTGGACCACGTTGAGTTCTCGAACCCCAGCATCATCAACACGTTTATCGACGCGTGGCGGCAGTCGGGGACACAGCGCATTGGCTTTATGTACGGGCGGTACGAGGAGTACGACATTGTGCCGCTGGGGATCAAGGCGGTGGTGGAGGCGGTCTACGAGCCGCCGCAGCACGACGAGACGGACGGCCTTTCGTGGAACCACAATGAAGAGGAGCAGGCCGCAGTAGATAGAGCTGCCGGGTTGCTGGGGCTCCAGCGGGTTGGTGTTATCTACACGGATTTGACGGATGCCGGCGAGGGCAATGGTAGCGTCATTTGTCGGCGCCACGTCGACTCGTACTTTTTGTCCTCCGTCGAGGTGGCGTTCGCAGCACAGCTCCAGCAGATGCACCCGACCCCGTCGCGATGGAGCTCCTCGGGTAAGTTCTCGTCCAAGTTTGTTACATGTGTAGTGTCTGGTAACGCCAAGGGGGAGATTGACATTTCGTCCTACCAGGCCAGTGTCAGCGCTGAGGCCATGGTCGCCGCCGACCTGATTGAACCCTCGGCGAACCCTTCGGTGATGCGCATCAAGGAGCCCTCTTCAACACGCTACGTGCCCGAGGTGTTCTACAAGCGCATCAACGAGTACAAGCGTGCCGTCAACGAGAACGCCAAACCCGCCTTCCCCGTCGAGTACCTCCTCGTCACCCTCACCCACGGGTTCCCCGAGGACCCCAAGCCCCAATTCAGCTCCATCGCGTTCCCCATGGAGAACCGCGCCCATCTCGGAGCCTCCCAGGACTTTGCCGCCGTCGCCAAACAGCTCAACCTCTCCTCCTCCGGCGACGACACTACCCTCAGCGCCATCTCCGACTTCCACCTGCTGTGCTACCTGTTCACGCTAACCATCCTCAGCCCCGAGGAGGAGAAACTGCTCGCCAACGTGGCCCGCTCGCAGTCCGTCGAGGACGGCTACAAACTGCTCGAGTCCTCGGGGTGGCAGACCCTGCTCACCATTATCAGAGAGTCTAGCTAGCGCGATTCCGCTCTTGTACGCAGTGTATTTATTGGTAATGTACGTTCCAGCAATCCCTCCGCGCAGCGGAGCCCCAGGGGGCCTGGGGGACTGGTCTCCAGCTCATTCCACCTAGTGTCTTCGAGGGCCAGCCCTTGTTACACCGTTACGGGGTTCTAGGGGCGGAGCCCCTGCCTACAGGGGGTCTGGGGGACTGATCCCCCAGGTAATTGCACCACCAGGTGTATTCGAGGGCCAGCCCTCGAGCTCCCGTAGCGGGGGCTCTGCCCCCAGACCCCCTGTAACGAACCTCCCAGCGCGTAACAAATCCTGTAACAAGGATTAAGCCAGGTAAGTACACCACCAAGTGTATTCTAGGGCCAGCCCTCGAGCTCCCGTAGCGGGGGGCTATGCCCCCAGCCCTTGTAACACGATTGGTTACACCGCTACGGGGTTCTAGGGGCGAAGCCCCTGCCTACGGGGTCTGGGGGACTGGTCCCCCAGGCAATTGAACTACCAAGTGTATTCATCCCTTATTACACTGTTACAGAGTTCTCGAGGACTGGTCCCCGAGGTAATTACATCACCAGGTGTCTTCGAGGGCCAGCTCTCGAGCTCCCGTAGCTGGGGCGGCTGTCCCCAGGCCGCCGGCGGACTACGAACAAAATACGGGCGATATCTGGGCGGTGCAATATGACGTGTCGCCTGTGGTGCAGTGCAAAACCAAGTGAAGCTGCTGATTCTTGGCGGTGAGGTTTGTGATTTTTCGAGAACCTTCGGGAAGTTAAGTTAGTCAAGTGCATCGGGCTGAAATTTTTTTTTTCACTATATAAAGGCCCGCACCGCCAAGTTGACTAGTGAAAGGAAAGAGCGCTTCGTTTCCATATAAATAAATCACAGAGAGATAAGAATGAGTGTCCCCACTGGTATCGACTTTGGTAACTACTCCACGGTCGTTGGGGTTGCGCGAAACCGAGGCATTGACGTTGTCGTGAACGAGGTTTCCAACCGAGCGACCCCATCTCTGGTCGGTTTTGGCATGAAGAACCGGTTCCTCGGTGAGGCGGCCAAGTCTAACGAGATCTCCAACCTCAAGAACACTGTGGGCTCCCTGAAGCGGATTTTGGGCCGCAAGTCGAACGACCCCAACGTTGCCGTGGAGCAGAAGTACAACAATGCCAAGCTGGTTGATGTTGAGGGCGAGAGCGGTGTGCAGGTGCGATTCAAGGGGGAGGCTGCCAAGTTCAACTCGACCCAGCTTGCGGCCATGTTCTTTGGCAAGCTCAAGCAGTCGACCGAGGCGGACTCTAAGGGCTCCAAGGTGTCTGATGTAGTGGTTGCAGTGCCGGTTTGGTACTCTGAGGTGCAGCGACGGGCGTGTGCCGATGCGGCGATCATTGCCGGCCTTAACCCGGTGCGAATTGTTAACGATGTGACCGCTGCGGCTGTTTCGTATGGTGTGTTCAAGAACGCGGAGCTTCCGGAGGACGATGTGCGAAAGGTTGCCATTGTCGACGTCGGCAACTCGTCCCTTACGGTGACTGTTGCGCAGTTCAAGAAGGGCGAGCTCAAGATTCTGGGTACTGCGTATGACAAGGACTTTGGCGGCCGAGTGTTGGATATGGCCATTGCCAACTACTTTGCCGAGGAGTTTAAGGACAAGTACAAGATTGACGTGACTGAGAACCCCAAGGCGTTCTCGCGAGTGTTGACTCAGGCCGAGAAGCTCAAGAAGGTGTTGTCCGCCAACACTGTTTCGCAGTTTTCGGTTGAATCCGTCATGAACGACATTGACGTTTCCTCCTCCATGAAGCGAGAGACGCTCGAGAGCTTCATTGCGCCATACATTTCGCGAATGAACGTGCCAATTGAGGAGGCCCTCAAGGCCGCCGGCCTCACCGCCGCTGAGCTGGACGTTGTCGAGGTTATCGGTGGTACCTCGCGAGTGCCTGCTATCAAGAACAAGCTTACCGAGATCTTTGGCAAGCAGCTGAGCTTCACCCTCAACGCTGACGAGGCGGTTGCCCGAGGTGCCGCGTTCATCTGCGCCATCCACTCCCCAACCGTGCGAGTGCGACCATTCAAGTTTGAGGACCTCAACCAGTTCTCCGTCACCTACTCGTGGACCCCAGTGGCCGGCGAGGACGTGAGCGAGCTCGAGGTGTTCCCGGCCGGCGGCTCCTTCCCCAACACCAAGGTCATCACCCTGTTCCGATCGGAGGACTTTGACCTGGAGGCCCGATACACTTACCCAGAGCAGCTCGAGGAGGGCCAGGACGCGTGGATCGCCAAGTGGGCCGTCAAGGGCGTCAAGCCATCCGAGTCTGGTGAGCCAGTTGCCGTCAAGTGCAAGCTGCGACAGGACCCATCCGGCTTTTACACGGTCGAGTCCGCCTACACCGCCGAGGAGGTGGAGGTTGAGGAGCCCATTGAGGAGGAGGGCGACAAGAAGGAGGGCGAGGAGCCCAAGACCCGAACCGTTAAGAAGTGGGTCCGAAAGGATACCCTCAACATTGTCCACACTGGAAACTTTTTGCCAGAGGAGGCGGTCAACAAGTACCTGGAGGTTGAGTCCCAGCTGACCGCTGACGACAAGCTCGTTGCCGACACTGAGGACCGAAAGAACGCCCTCGAGGAGTACATTTACGAGATTCGAGGCAAGATTGAGGATGAGCTCAAGGACTTTGCCAACGACGACGAGAAGAAGCGAATCCAGGACCTTTCCATGGCCGCCGAGGAGTGGCTCTACAGCGAGGAGGGCGAGGACGCCACCAAGGGCCAGTACGTTGCCAAGTACGAGGAGCTTGCCTCCATTGGCAACCTGGTCAAGGGCCGATACCTCTCCAAGCTCGAGGAGGAGCGACAGGCTAAGCGAGCCGCCCAGGAGGCTGAGCAGCAGCGAATCATGGCCGAGAAGATCGCCGCTGAGCGTGCCGCCAAGGAGGCTGCCGAGAAGGAGAAGGCTCAGAAGGACGCTGATGGCGACACTGAGATCCCAGACGCCGAGTAAGTTATTTACGGGTTTAGCAAACACAAAACAAAAAAAAAGCAGATTGTTTAATAGTTTTTATTTATCTCTTTAATGATGTCTTTTTTGATAGAGAATACAATGGCTTTATTGGTAGCACTAACATGGGAGCTTGTGGACTTGGTAGTCCCTCGCATATTCTATAGTTAAGCGCCAGTGCAGTTCGTAATATCAGCATGATATTTTCTCCAATACAATCCTCATTAACTATGGACATTCACTTTGGTGTCGCTGCCCTCCAATCTATTAACACCAGGCAAGTTGTTACCCACGATTTCTTCTACAATCACAAAATGCCAACAGAAGATGACTATATAGGATGACACGGAGTTACAAGCAACCAAGTCAAAAAGCTGAGCGGGTACAGTTCAGTGTACACCATAAACTACCGTATATGCGCATGAATAATTAGCACGATCACTTTACCAAATTATATAGGACAACTAAAAAGCCGCCAGGTATAAAGATCCTGATAAATTTATTGTCAATTGGCAACGTACCTGTACTGCATACCGGTATATTATAATTTTCGAGAGCCTCCATAGTCTTTGAAATTTTGAGGCCAATGGGGTACCTAAATTGTATGATATTTAGCATCTAAAGTTCCTTACCTTGTACTATACCACTGGTGGACGAGGTCTCCTCAAGCTCACTCAACTAACAAGGAGGCCGTGCATGTGAGGAATTACTTTGGCGTCACAAATATAACCTGTAAAGCTTTGCAAACAATGACTGGTTCCAACTCTCTGACCCTGAGAATGTTTCCGGAAAAGAGACAGGTCATCTGTCCATTTGATTCGACATGTTATAGCAATACACCTTTGTATTGCTAACATTGAGGTGCACTCTACGAATTAACCTCTAACGGTATTTTCCAGCCGATACGTCAAGGTTGTGTTATCTCAACTCTATCTGTAAACCTCAAGTGGTATCAACCGTAAGACAAGTCAAAGATTCACTTCTCCGCGAATCGACGCACTCGTCGAGTCCAGATGTAATTAAGGGGGCTGGAGGAATGGATTTCTGGGTGGTTCTAACCCATGATTGAATGTGTTCGCAGGCGCTTGTGCTTCGTAAAGTCGTTTCGTGAAACGCACGTGAAGCTCGCCTCTTGCCTCCCAGGTGAACGCCAGACTATTGCCAGTGTCCTCGTGAGTAGTCCGAACCTTATTCATATTAGAAAAACTACCTAGTACAGTGTAATGTTCAACCGCTGGATGAGCCTGTCACCGATTGAAGCAATAGACTCTTCAAACCTGCTAAAGCTCCTGGCCTTCCAGTCTGCTTTCCTGCCGGGTACTGCGTCCTCGCCAGTAAAGGCAACATACAAGACATCCTTGCCCTCATGTCCATTGTCATTGTCCATGGATTTGCCAAAGCACGCTGTGGCGAGGGCGAGAGACGCCTCGCCGACCAGTGGTGGGCCGTCGTCGCCATTCGTGTCGCCCCAGACCCCATAGAACAACTTACCGTTGCAGACAACGGCCATTACTGAGAGCGGCTTGACACCATACGCTCTTGGGTCAAAGGTCGGACTATAGGAGCCCTCGTTGCCAAACACCACGTACGGGATATAATTGGAGTTGAGGTCCCTAATTCCATACTTTCTCACCTCATCTCTAAACGATGTCTCGTCCTGAGTGTCTCCTGTATACCCACATCTCCCGTCACCTCCAGAGAGAGCCCCGTCGCAGTCAACGTCCATGTTAGCAAGCTGGCCCGCTCGGCCAGTTATAAAAATTGCGCTCCCTTCTACGCCATCCTCGCAATAAGACCACTCTCGCGGACCACCATCCGTATCCCTGAATCCACTCTTGAGCGGGCTTCGACAAGAACTGGCTTTTGCGTGGTCATAAAAATCTTGAACATAATCTGGGAGACACCGTGCCGCAACCACCCCCGCCGACCCGAATGCAATTGCGTTAGACAACTTCATGCTCAATACTGTGCAGACAACTCCATGGTGAATACTGTGCAGACATTCTGTCGCAATTTATACTAATCTGCTGTACCGTGGAGCATGTAATGATAAAACTGCTCCGTGGAACAGAATTTTCTGGCACTGTGTGAATTGGTCGTCGCATCGTGTCTCTTCCACCCGCCCACGGGGTGCATTATCCAGACCTGAGGAGTGGGCAGTTACAGGAGACAAAACCGCCCACCGAATAAATTTGTCGCGACAGTTCGGAAATGGTTTATTCTGGGGTACCATTTCAATATCGAGGTGTTGGTCAGTTTCATGCTCTCTTCTGCCACAATTGCAATGCGCTAGGGCAATTTTTTGAATTACAGCACCGAGAAGCACAGTGCCGGAAACGAAGCCTATGATCGGCTTCCACCGAATGCAATGCAATGTACAGAGCAACCAGTCATCGTATTGTTCCTAGATGCCTGGTTTTTAATATCTGCATGGCCGTTTCTCTTCCTTCATTGATGGCTGTACCAGTTACGTTGGTAGGGTTCACACGCCATATCATGAAGCAGCAAATGGAAGACATGTATTCATAACGGATTTAACCCTCCTCCTGGATGATTGTCTGTCGTCAATGGGGTTATGGTAAGTCGCCCATATTTGGTCAGCTCTGTAGTGTACATGGTGTTTCCACGGATTAAGGTTTGGATCACACCGGTTAGCAATGCGTTACCCGGTAATACCGTTAGGCTCTTCGACAATTTGAAACGACCATAACACCGAGCTCTCCGCAACTCGAGTTCCAATCAGAGAGCCCACATGGGTGCTTCTAAGAGCATTACAATCGTTCATACAAAATGGGATCCCCTGCAAAACCTAAACGGTTGACGATCATTCAATGTTTGACACATTTGATGGTACCGACCGACTATCACCGTTGCGGATCTCCTTGTTAGTGTTCAGAACAACTGATAATTGTGTATTATACATACCATCTGGACACAAACAATTACGTGATTCTGATCATTATAGGGTTCCTGATTGTCTTCGTCCAGTTGTTTTGTCCTCCTCTTTCTAGGATGGTATCAATTAGGTTGCAGCATAGTGCAGCCTCATAGGACCCTGAGACTCTAATCTGGAACTCGCGCGTTGCTGCCGAAATGGCGTCCGTGTTAGTACAGACTAGGAAATTTTCTGCCAGTACGGAAAGGGCAATTAACATAGTCTCTCTACGTTTCCGGAGTACTGGTGATGAAATTTGAAGTGTGTTGAGCTGGAACCCTGAAGACTCCTTGACAAAGGCTTGGATAGTTTTCGGAGAGACCTCTCCTGCGAATGGGTTATCAATAATGACGCGCGGGAATCGCCTTATGCAGCAGGCTTTAATTATCTTCCAATGGACTGTCGTATGCATGACATGAAGGAGTTCTATCCCATCAGGAAGGTCGCTTAGATCGTCTCGCGACACATGGTCAAGGTACACCCAACGCAGCCTAGGGAAGAGCTCTTTCAGGGGCTTATAACCAGGCTGATCGGGGTCGGAACGGCCGTACTGCCTGAATGACGTAACATTGGGGTATGGCGTAGTTAGCTCTGAGCAGTCGGTCAGACTCAGTGTTGTCACGTGCGGGGGTATCCAGAGTTCACTTCCATCGGGGGAGGCCCGAACCCCAAATAGTTTGAGTTCCTTGAGATTGGACAACCGGTTAATCATTCCTGATAATAGACCAGGGGGGCAGACATTATTATATCTCCAGTTCATGCTGTCGCCGGGACTCATGTCAGGGCACACAAAGTCCAAGCGTTGTAATGACTGAGGTAGGTTGAACTCCCTCGTGAGCAACTGTGTTATTCCATCTATCCCAATATAATGGTTAGTGGATGCATGAGAGATTATTATGCGCAGGAATACTAACCGTTCGCTGAGCTCTATTGGCGCTAGCTCCCGCCCTTGGAACGGGTTGGACGGAGTCCATGTCGACCCGTTAGAGAGTATGTAGTAACTGCCATCCGCAGGGGAGTACTGCACATTCTCTGGTCTAATGGCTGAAGAGTCAATTAGAACGCTCTGAGTGATTAGAGGGGATAGCGTCTTCACCAGAGTAGAGTACAGGGATCTATTGGCCCGATTATGGTCAGGGATGAAAACTGTGCTAATGTTGGTGTGGCCCAATTGGGGGAAAATTTGGGGGATGAATTTCAAGAGCCACTCAATAAGCCGGGTGGCAGGATATCCTCGGGGCACGTTTGTGGTAGAGACTTGGGCCACCGTAACAGATTCAGGGACATAATGAGGTAGTACAATGGTCAGTGTCCGAGTGTAAAAGAAAGGATAGCGAAATTCGCCTTCATAAAGAGCTTGGCAGAATTGGACGAACTTGGCCGCCTGAGGGAAGGGAATTATTTTCCCCGATTGAGCTTTCGGATCATGGATCTCAAACTCATGGTTTCTAAAGGGCTCGCCGTGATGACGTACAAAATATGAATCAGGCTGCCGTGTCTTTTTACTTGCAAATGTTAGCTCCAGGGCTACGCTACTCCAGAGTCTCTCAGTGACTAGTGGGTATACCCCTTTGCTTACGAATTGCAAAATTTCAAGGTCTTGCCTGTCTAGTAAATCAAATATAATACGAACGACATCCAATGGTAGCTGCTCAAATTTCATTATTGAAACACTCGTGACGTTTGAGTATTTTAAAGGATGAGGAGCGATTTATATCCCTTCGATTACATCAACCGTTTATGTCTCCCTCTCCCATGAAACAGACACAGTTTTTCATGTATTTTACAGTAATACTACAGTTGAATGGCAGACATGCGGGAGCATATGCATGCCAATTAGCTACGCTAGCCGCATGCTTATTTCTCTTACTTATATCGGGGGTATTGGCTTGGACTCTCGTAGTCAGTTAGCGATTATACCCCTACTGGCAAGCATTCTTCGATCTTCATCGTCGGGGATAAGAAATGAGGTGAACCCAATTTACCGTCAATTCGGTACTCAAGCAGTGATACATGGGCACATACCTGCAGGTAATTACAAGGAAGAAGGTACTGTTCTACGGAGGCCGTAGCCGAAGTCGCTCCTATTGGTTTTCAACATGTAGTAATTACCACGTACTTAAGTGCAGGTCCACGTCGTGTTCTTTGAACTATCGTATTCTATGGTGCAATATGTATTGTGGACCAGGACGGTGGAATGCATCGCACAATACCGCCGGCCAAGCATACGTATTCTTAGGATAGAGATCGCCAAAGATGCAGTAGCCACCAAAAAGCTTTGTACAGGCCACCCTCTGCTTCCATTATTTAAGCACGATCTTTCCCTTATTCCACAAGTTGGGGTGGGACCTCCTAGTTCGGTCAAAACTCTATTATAATACCTGTCTCATGTAACCATAAATTCCTGCTGCCTCGGCCGTTATAAGGACCAAAGAGAATGCGGATCCGATGTTCACTATCAATTTTTTTTTCAGGGTAGCATAAACGGCAGAGCTTTACTCCTGAAGTTATGTATCTTTGGCTAATGGTACAATTCACTATTAAGCACTCCTCAAGGAAAATTTAAAAGCCCTCATTGACCCCGCTTGTAGTACAGTGTAATGTGTATAGCTACTCATATACACTACGTAGTACAAAGGTTGTACCTATGAAGATATCACATCCATGCCAAGTCCCTCGGAGGGGTCAGTCCGAGTTCTCGGGCTCCCCCTTTTGTAATCAGCCCTTTCAACACCTCTTACAAAACCTGCAAGTAGTCTAGTACCACAGCCCGCAGAGACCCCAAATTGGAATGGCCCTCGCCTAGTAGTTATAGTGTACCGATATTTCCGAACATGATACAGTGGAAGGGCGCAGATTATAATTGTACCTCTTATACCCCCCTCCCCTCTCCCTTCCGCATCCCACGCGAGGTCCCCTACAGGACTAGAGGGACCTCCTCAGTAGTCAAAAAATCTTTCAGAATCGAATAAATTAACTTCAAGACAACCAGTACAATTTTTTTTCTTCACTTTTATCTAATATACGTGGCGTCAATCTGTTGCAGGGACTTGCCCAATGACAGCCGAACTTTGTTTCTATACGTAGCACCAGCACTGTACTGCAATGGGTTGTGCTCAAAGTAGACAGTGTGAAGTTTAGGTAGTTTACCCAGCTCCTTCTCAACATTACGGAAGTCAGAGATCTTGTTCCCCGACGCCCAGAACTCTTCCAAGTTGAGCAGATGCGAGAGCCCCGACAATTCCTCAATGAAATTCGAAGACACGTCAATGGTGTCTAGCTTGAGGTTCTTGTCAAGCCCCTCGATTTTCTTAATGCCGTTATGCGAAATATAGAGCTGCTCCAGCGCCTCCAGCTCCTCCAGCCCTTCAATCGTGGTAATCCTGTTGGACTGGATTGAAAGAATACGCAGCTTCTTCAAGGTGGATAACCCTTCCAACGTTGTGATTTTGTTTTTGCCAAGCCACAGCTCCTCAAGGTTGACCAGCGGTTCGAGGTTTTTGATCTCCCTAATTTTGTTCGCACCCAGCTCCAAGCTGCGCAGATTCGTCAGCGTGCTCACGTCTTGGATTCGGGAAATTTGGTTCTGGCACAGGTATAGAGTATGTAGTCCAGTCAAGTGTTCAATATTCTTAATGTGCTTGATATTGTTGAAACTCAGATCAAGCGTATGCATTTTGGTGGTGAAATGTTCCATATGCTTAATGTGAGAGATTCGGTTGTCGTACAGCACCAATTCCTCCAATTCGGCCGGAAGGTCCTCCAGACCACGACAGGACGTGATAAGGTTCTGCCGGAAGGTCGCCATCTTCAAGTCTTTTAGCCGCGACATGCCCAAGGACGGCAGGCTGTTAATCTTAAGATGGGTCAGGTCAAGGATATCAGCATCATCCGGTACATCAGACAGGACCGTCTCGTCTGCCTCCAGTTCTTCGCCCGGGATCACTGCTGTAGTCGGGATTTGCGGGTGTTCGTTGACCACAGCCGTCGACGTCTCTTCATGTGGCTCAGGACCGCCAGAGAGGTTAGACCCATCAGATTCGTAACCAATTTGATCCTCGTTCTTTTCAATCATGCTGGATGCCACTCAATCGGATCTTTACCAGTCCCCGTAATGGAATCTCTACAGCTATCGGTGGTCGTAAAAAAAGGCCCTATAGGTCATTTCTAACCCACCGCGCATTTTGCCTCCGCCGCAGGGGACCGGAATTCCGGGTCTCCGGGGTCTCAACTCTCAACTCTGATGGGCCACTCTCGAAGAATGAGGGCTCACCTAGTGCGAATATAGCAGAGATGGAATGGACTGTACCACGCTGTGATTTGTGTTTACGTCAGAGGATGGAACTGATTGTTCCTGCTCAGTTACGTACTGAAATGTAAGTATGTGGAGATGCAGTCCATGACGATGGATCACCTCTATAGTGGTATGGTTATAGTTTGGTCCATCGGATTATCCGGTATGCCATTTTTCATGTACTTTCGCCGCACGTATTGCGGCTCGTGTGCTCTATATCCCCGGCTAACCGCGGGAAACGCGTTTGATGCTCCCCCGACCTACAGTTAATTAATACGCGGTACATGGAACCCTTCCATTGGTTCTGGATATGGAGTAACAGTATGATACAGGATATTTATTACAACCTAGAGATGGGTTATATATGTTCATCGTAATAAAGAATGGAATTGAACAATGCACGGACTTAGTTAGCTAGAAAAACAGGTTAGTAACGTCCACGGGTTTCAAGCAATAGCGTACCTTCTGGCTGGGAAAAGATATAGTCAACAGCATTGGTGATGGACTTGATCTCATCGGACTCCTTATCTGGAATCTCAATGCCAAACTCCTCCTCAATAGCACAGACAACCTCCACAGTGTCTAAGCTGTCAAGGCCGAGATCAGTAACAAAGTTGGCAGTAGAAGTGATCTAGCGCAGTTAGTATTCCCACAAATCACAGGCATTCCCAATAAAATCGGTAATAATCTCGTGTCATCATACCTTAGAAGCATCCTCAACCTACATTCAACACGGTTAGCAATTGCCCCATAAAACTAAAAGCGGAGACATACCTTGTCGAAGGCCTTGACAACGTTGACAATTCGCTTCTCGATCTCCTGTCGGCTGAGACCAGATGGAGAAACGTCCACGGAGTAGTTTCGGAAGCCCATCATTGGTCGAGCAATAGTTGGTCGGGCAGCAACGGTGGCAGCTCGGACATTGAGAGCTCGGGAGGCTCGCATGGCAACTCGGGCAGTTCGGAACAACATCTTTTTCTTCTTTTTTCTGGGCTGGATCTAGTTCACAAAGGTGAATTTGGTTGAAAAAATTGTGATTTTGCGCATTTCAAACCATCGTTTTCCTCCGTCTCTTATTCGTCTTTCCTCCCAAGTGTCGGAGTTCCGCGGTTCTTACCCCGGCCTCCCGGCCCCCACCCGCTACTGCCTATTCGACTCGGTAGCGATGGCGAGTTTGATGGCGAACCGGGTACCAGGTGTTGTTTGGGTACAGTTTGATTCGTGTATACAATTGTAAATCGAGGAATCAAGTGCTACGTAAATATGAGGACTCGTAAGTTGCGTAAATAGGGTGAATTGGCCTGATAGCGATTTTAGGTATGTAACAATCAATATATACAGTATTTAACTATTAATTGTAGGTCTGAGTTCGATAAAGAGAGTCCTGAGAGGGGCTTGGAGACATCTGTGGGGTAGAGAGAGCCGTGGGCATTGTGCTGGCCGAAGCCTGGCGCGAAATCGGATGGGTAGAAATCGTCGAGCTCATGATGCTATCGAGACCCCCGTTTCGGGACCCCATCTGGTTATCAAAACTCATTGAAGACGCTGAGCCATGATGAGCGTTGCGACTGCTCTTAACCGATGGCGCTCGGCTTGGGTCATCCTGGAGATTGAGCATGGCAAAGTTATTGTCGAGCCGCGAGATCATACCTTGTCGGATCACCTCGAGATCATTGTTGTTGCTGCCCAGAATGGAAAGCTCGGGTGCAAAGTTTCGCTCGAACAACTGGTTGAGAGAATCGTGGAGCGGTCGCAACGTGGCAGGAACAACCTTACCGTGGATAGCAAGACATCGCTGAATAGCAACCGCATACTCAAGGAACGCCAACTCGAGCTTGGTGACAACTGGAGCCATGTGTGGGTCTTCCTTGAGAGACACATCCTCGAGGAATGTTCGATAGATCTGGATACCACCATTGACTGGAGAGTCCACGGAACCAGACAGAACCAAATCAAGCTTAGACATGGTGCTCTGATCAGCTCGGCCAGATTTGAACAGCATCTCAAGCTCAAGCAGATCATTGGTCTTCTGAACAATTAGACTCAACGCGTTCTCAATTGGCGACAGCTTAACAACAGTGACATGCTTGACCTCAGATCGCTTGACAATAGTAGGGAACGCCTGATACGTCTCATAAGTTGTCTTCTCTACCCAGAGATCGAGAGGAGAAGTGTTGTTGGGCAAAGGTCGCGAGTACGAGAAGTATCGCAAGTCCTTTCGCGCAAGATATTCCTTTGCACCCGGAGAGGCCGTCTGAACCCGTTCCTTGAGGTAAGCACTTGGCTCAGGGTTGACAGCGGATACATAAAGGTATTGACCATCAATCTTAGCCTGGGACTCATTAGACACAATAGTTGCGCCGGGGTAAATCTTGTGCAATCGCTCATGAATCGACTCAAGCTTCTCCCATGGGTTACCTTCAAAGATGAACTGCTTGTTTCGGAGCGCCCGTGGGAAGCCAATGCCAATGTATGCCACACGGAAATACTGTGGGGAGAGTCTGTCCACGTTGTCAACGCTATCATAAAGCTTGGCCAAGATTCTAGTAGCACTGGCAAGCTTCTTGAAATCAAACAAATAGGTTTCATAAGCAGCGATGAGCTCCTTAGTAGCCTCAATAGCATTTTCAAACGCTCGACCGCGAGTGAAGCTCTGAATAATATCCTCATAAAGAGCCTCCTTTCGCTCGAACGAAGTCTGGGCCGGGAAGCTTGGGTGCTCACTGGCCTCCAAACGCTCGTCATTTGACCATGAGTATGCGGAAGCAAGAAGCTTGAGGGCCAGACCTGTTTGAGTGTAATTGAGCTTGGCCCGGTTCCACTGCGCAATATCATTCACATATCGAGAGAAGATTTCAACTCGGTCAATGTCCTTAAGGAAATTGAGCACATTGAGCGCGTGGAAGATACGATCGTCATTGAACGCATCACCAGGTGGGATGTTGTACAAATCAAGCAACAGATCAAGGAACTCCTCAATACCATCCAATAAATGGGTGATGGACGGGGACGCTTCATCTTCAGGGTCAATGTTGAACGTTGATCGCAGGTAGGCGTTGAATGATTTCTTCTCCTGTGATTCGGGGAGGTAAGTTCTGGTCTGGAAAATATCATCAAGAGATGCAATGATCTCTCGCTGAAGACCAGATAACTCCTCGTTAAGACTCCATTCACTCACAATCATGGTCTGGAGAATATACACTGCAGTCTTTTGAGTTGCAGCATGTCGCACCAAACAGAGATTGAGCACATCTCTGACAAGACTAGTCTCACCACCAAACATTTGGACCTGGAATCCGCCAAAGAGGTCAATTCCAAATCGTGCCTTCTCTTCCTGGGATGCGGGCCAGCCAATGGCATCCCAAACATCTCGAAGGAGTACCACTGCTCGACCGCGGATGTCACCAGCAATCTTCCAAATAGCAGACCGCTTCTGCTCTGGAAGGTGCTCAACTGCAATGGACTCAGAGCCAGCAAGTCGGACAATACATCGCAAGAAATTGAACCACAAGCCAGAGTTGAAGGATTCAGCTTCTTCTGGAGCAGGGATAAATCGAGTTTTCATGAGAATGCTGAGATAGTCGAGACAGCCCAAAACAGTTTCATGATGGACAGCCAAAAGCGACACCCATGTCTTGGGGAAGGAAACACAGTTAAGCATCGCGGTACAGGCACGAATGATGTTCGCGGAAAGCTCAGTCACCTGGCCTTGAGTCAAACTGTTATCTGGCATCTCATGGCCATTGAAGTGGGCAATGTTAACAATGAGGGTGAAGACAATACCCAGCTCCATGAGGGTCTCATCGAAAACGGAATCGTTTACCACCGAGTCAACAGCCCTGACTTCAAATGGATAGCTTTCTGGGAACAATGGCGAAAACACAGGGCATGGAACACGCTTCTTAGCCTCAAAATGACTCAAAAGCTCAGTGTACAATTTGGCAGCCAGGGGGAGCAACTGGCCGTACCGCTTGCACACATCTGGCTCTTCATGTCGCACAGGCCAAACGACCTTGAACTGGGAAGCAAAAATACCTGCAACGAGCCGGATCTGCTCTCGACGGCCTGGTGTAAGCTCCTCGTTGCTGACCCAGAACTGGAGAGTCCATTTAATTGTGTATGCAGTAATATGCGGCCGGTACTTGGGATACTTATAGAGCCAGGACGACGAAAGCTGCTGAATAAGAATCAGACGCTGAGTGTTGATCTTGTCATTGTCAGTTCGAATAGAGTCAATGGCATCAATAATGAACTGAGCGTGCTCATCACCAGGAATAAAGTTTCGCAGGTGGTAAGTGAAGGGGACAACACACTGGATCGCCGTGAGCTGCAGATCAACGAGACTTCGATCCTGTTTAGCCAAAACTGGCTTCATAGCCGCAGTGATTCGACGAGTAAACTTTCGGATCGTCATGGATACGTTGACCTGAGCTTCCTTGCCTCTATCAGCGTCAATGGTGGCGGAAGCTGCCACAAGCTGAGAGATAAACTCGGCTACCTTGAACAGGTTCATGAGCACCTGATATCCAAGAGAGCTCGTGTTGAGGAGGCATCTCTCGGTCATGGAAAGGAGGATTTCGGTCATACCAGCAAAGTTGAATCGGTTTTCCACGTAGTCGACGCCGAGGTAGGTGTACTCCTTGGTTCGGACAGTGACTTTTTCGAGAGTAAACACAATGGCATGGAAGATCTGGAGCAGGAAGTCGTCAGATTCAGACCCCACGAAGAATGAGAGCATGTCAAACAAGGAGTCCATAATGTCATGGAACCGCTTAATGAACTCAGTATCCTCGATAACGTTGAACTTTACAAGAGTCGTGCTCAGTTCATCAATACCATTCTTCTCGTATACCATCTTCCAGTTCAGCACCTTGTCGATAGACACATCAGTGTTGTACCTGTTGCCTACAAAGTCAATCACGGTGGCAAGGGTGGCTACATTGACGCCGTCACGGACGAAGTTGACAGTACGCTTACCAGACCAGATTCGGTTGCCGTGCCACAACGGCACACAGCCTTGACCAAGGAACTCGCCAGAAACATAAAGGGAGAGGTAAACAATATCGTTTCGCTGGAATCGAGAGCAGCCAACCATTTCGCCCATGATCTCATTGTTGTACACGGCAGCAGAGTCCCAGGTCTTGGACTTATGGGCATTGGATGCGTTACCGAAGAGCACGTTACCACTGGAAGAGCTCACGGAAACAACGAGGAAGTCCTGGATGGGCTTATTCACGTAATTGAGCGAGATCTTATCAAGGTGGATGTACACATCATCCCGTGGTTCAGTGAGGGAGGTCACGAACAAACTCTTGGCGAAACCCATGGCCCGGTTCGAGTCTTCACTGGCCAAATTGGCAGTGCTCGACACAGACGCACCTTCAAACTCCTTGACAGTGCACACAACCTTTTGTGCTCGCGGAGTAGTCGCACTAAATATTATGTTAGTATCAATTTTTGTCAAACCGACTCCAATAGTGGCCTTATAGCCAGTGCAAACGGGAGATGGCAGAGATGGGTGGATGAGAAACTTACACGCCATGGGGACGACCACGAACAATTCGTTCGACCAATTGACCCCAGCCACGGTTATCATCGTTAGGCTCGTCGGGACCAAAGTAGTTGGCATACATTCGGATTGTGAACGGAGCCTCCTGAGACTCTTCGACTCGGAAGAGACGCGAGATATCAGCGGCACCGGCAGCAACACCTCGTCGGGCGTGAGACTTGGAGGTAGCTGGAGCCTTAACAGTGCTACCCACTGCCGGAGTACCAGGCGGAGCTCCAATTAGATGAGCGATTGGAGTCGCGTTCTTGGACTTGAGCGGAATTTCTTCGAAAAGCTTGGCCACAAGATAGACGTCGTCCTTGGTGATTGAGATGGGCAAATCTCGGAACAGTACGGCACTCAACTCCTCGAGCATAGTGTCAGGTCGGACTCTGATACGGAATGATTCCGTTAATCGGTGGGTCTTGGTTCGCAGCTGCAGGAACACAGTCAAGCCATGGCCGTAGCCCTGACCGACGCACGACTTGAAATCTACCAGGAAGTGCTTGGGCACGGTAGCAACCTTGACCACATCCGAGACGACTGCGTGATCAGGGTAGTTGGGAGCCAGAGCAAGCAGGATCTGTTCCTGGGCCAGCTTGACGGGGCCATCCTCACCAGACATGATTTGGCCCGAGGTACCGTCACGTACGACAATACCACGCTTGAGGATCTTGGTGATGCGGCCAATCTGCCACGTCGCCTTCTTTCGGGCAATGATTCGCTCGTTACCGGTAAGCAGCTGGTACACAAGCTTTCGGCGGATTTCATACAGGTCCTTAATGGCGGCCTGGATCGTCCGGATGAGATTGTAATTGCCAAACAAAAAGTGGTGGAACACATAGGTATTGTGCCATTCCTTGATAACGGAGGTGATATCGTCAACAATAGGCTCATCCTTGAGGGTCAGAGTCTCGTGGCCGACTCGGAGGGCTGGAATTGCCGGCGGGGTTGGCTTGGAACCGGAGTACGAGTTGATCAGGGACTCGGTGTCAAAGTCAGACATGAGTGAGTTGGTGATCCCGGTGAGACGACCCGTGGGGTCGGTCGAGGACTCAAACTCCTCCTTGATCTTGACCACAGCGGCCGGGAAGACGCCAATCGCAACGTTGAGATCCAATGGCTTGAGAGCCGCATTGTTGATCTTCTTACTCCGGGGCAACTGCTGGTTGAAGGCCGCCTGGGCGCGGGGAGAGGTAACCACATAGCCTCGGAACCACTTACCGGAGCTGTGGACCTCAAACACATAAACCTCATCACCAACCTCCAACGGGGTATCGACGTTGACCAGGTCTCCCTTGGGGGCATATCGTTTCACGGCGACACCACGACCGATTTTCTCTCGGGCCGCCCACTCGCCGCCGGGCTTTTGCGTGCCATCCATGAAGCTCATTCTGGACACTTTACAACAAAAAAATGTTCAGCAGATGGGGGATGTTTGAAGAAGAAGGACTGGTTATATGGGAAAAATTAGGGGGACGTTGAAGCGTGGAAAGCCGTTACAATATGCACCGGGGACCAGGGGTTACACGGTGTACTACTGTGGTTTTTTCATGCAATGCAAGGCGTGGTAGTGCCGAACCACGCGACAAGGTTTTTATTATCGAACCATAACCGTTTAACGATACCCAACCCACGTCCCTTAAAAGGGGCTCGGCTAGTGTATAATCCCCACTCTAATAGGCTAAAATGATACCATACATAGTACTATATGATGACCGGTACAGTACCAGCCCGGTCTAGTTGTCGGAGATCAAGTGAAACCGATCGACACCGTTTTATTTTTCAAGATACGGATTGCAGCTTTTCCAGGTACTCGAGCAAAAACTGGAGGGCGCGCAGGGCAAATTCGGCCATGTTCGCCTCTCGGGATGAGGACCCGGTCGACTTTTGGATGGAGACCTCGCCCTTTGGGGTTGCGATTGCAAAATACACGGTCCCTACTTGAGAGTTGGAGTCCGCGGTAGGCCCCGCCCAACCGGTTTCGGAAAGCGCATATGTTGACCCTAGCTCGAGTTTGAGGTTTCGAGCCAGGCGCTGCGCGACCGGCTCACTAGGGCCACTGCCAGGGTTAGTACTAGAGCTAATATACCACTTGAGATGGGTCTCCGGGAGACCAGTAGACTTACGTATAACTTTGCACCTCTTGCTCGGACCACCCGCTGAGCTTGAGCCGCGACTTGAGCGAGTAGGTCAGGGTCCCGCCATGGTAGTAGGAGGAGGCCCCCGGCACCGATACAAGGTATGCCGAAATTAGCCCTCCGCAGGCCTACAAGTTAGGGTTAGATGAGGGGTACCAAAGGGGAAATTACATACGGCCTCAGCAATGGCGATGGTCTCCTTGCGCTCGTTGAGGATCTCGGCGATCCGTGCCACAACTGGCTTGACATCTGGCGGAGGGAACTCCATGACTGGTTCTATTCAACTACGAGGAATACCGCGAGTGAGAGCCCTCAGGGCCGGCCCGAGTGACATGGCGAGACGAACGGCTGAGGCGGCGCGCGCACGCATCGAAGATCGCGATATGCGACAATTGGGACTGTGGCGACACCCTCCTTAGAGACGAGTTTGGAGGACAATGCCGTCAAAGATCGTATCATTCAAGGCTGGGCGGGTCGAGTTCGACGAGGAGGTCAAGACTGCGACCCCGAAGAAGGGCCAGGGCCTTGTCACCATCACTAAGAACCCCGACGACCCGAGCCTCTTTTCGTTTGACTGGGAGCCTCGCGGCAAGTACAAGCAGACGATTGCGGACCAGAAGGAGGAATTGCTGCTCTTCCCGGGCGATGCCACGTGGGAGCACGTCACGGAGTGCGATACTGGCCGGGTCTTTGCATTGACCTTCAAATCGAGCGGACAGCGGCTGTTGTTTTGGATGCAGACCCCTAATGAACAGGGTGAGGTCCACGAGCTGACGGCTGAGGACAAGCAGATCGCCGAGCGCATTTCGAGTATTCTAGACGAGAGTAACTTGGACGAGGAGGACGAGGATGTGGAGCTCGCCGACGCCCATCCTGCGCCAGCTGCTGCATCAGAGCCTGCCGATAGGTAATTATACACTCACTGTTGCATTTATGTTTATTAACATTGTTTTTTTGTTTCGTAGTGATCAAGTTAATCAAGATCGTCTTAGTGAGCTGGTCAATTCGTTGCGGAGCACCTCTTCGCATTCAGTGCCCGTGACCTCTATCCGAGATGTTGCTCCGGTTGATGAGCTGGTGCAATTGGTGGGGCAATTGCCCGAGTCTGAGCTGGAGGAGTTGTATGCACATATCCCGGAGGGTCTTCCCAAGACCAAGGAGGAGTTGATCCGGGTGATTCGGTCGAGTCAGTTCCTTCAGGCGACCGAGTCGTTTGGGTCTGTGCTTAACAGCAGCGCGGTGGGCTCGTTGGTGTCGACTCAATTGCAGTACCCGTACACGGGAGAGGGTATTGAGGGGTTCCTAAATGGTATTCGTAAGAAGAGTAAGGAGGACAAGGATGAGGACCACGAGATGAGCTAAATTTATAATTCTCCATTACAATATTCCATTTTATTTGGTCGACTAGCTATGGCCGTTAATAGGACCAGCGATTACCTGTGTATAATTGGTGCGTCAGAGCGGCTACCTGGTATAATTAACACGTAAGAGCGGCTACCTGGTATAATTAACACGTAAGAGCGACTGCCTGTGTATAATTGGCGCCATTTTGTACTATGTTGCGGCCTTCGTAATACTAGGCCCTTGTGAAAATATTCGCTAAAGCTATATACATGTAATCGCGCCGTCAGCTCTATAATCGCATTGTTACAGCAAGTTGCATTTGACAGCTGTACAGTGCCCAGCCTACCTACCAGTACATGACAGTTACACCTTTCTAAAATTCCCCACACGCACAACACACTGCTACAATGTACGCGGGTAATATATCCTATAATTAGTTCCAATATATACTCTATCGTGGAAGGACCAGCTTTTACCAGCCGACCTTGGTATATGGGTGGTATGGGCCGATCTCAGGGGAAGTGACACACAAACACAACCGTGCCTCGTCACACCCAGTAACCTAGATAACCAAAGCTCGGTTCAATTGACCAGTGCTCCAGATAATAGCCCCTTCTCACTAGGTCATATCCGCCCCCAAAACACCAAACAACACCACAAAACTGCTAATCTCTCCAGATAACCTGATGTGTCGTACCGGACGCGGGTGAAAAATAAGCTTGACGCGCCCTCCGGTACCCCCTTAAAGCTGGCTTTTACCTCCTCACATTTCTCCCCCTTTTTTCATTTGTCCAAAAATCTTACATAAAGCTGTTAATCCGTGTATATAGGTTTTGCATTGCAGGCCAGCAGCCTTTGAAATAGCCCTACACAAGACTTTTAAATTTATTTATTTTATTTTTGGCTATACGACTGTGGAGCGTTGAGTGTTTGGTTGATACTGTAAGTCTGGTTGGTGGTGTTTCGAATATGCTGACGGTGTAGCGAGTAAAATGTCGCACCATGCTCCAAATGGAGAGAGCGACGCGAGCCTGAGCGCTCATCTGCGACGCATTGACGAGAACGTCCGGCGGAGCGAACTTATGGACGGCAACTCTCCATCTCCGCCTCGACGAGAGGATTCCTCGGCCGTTCAATCCGACCTCAACTCGCGGTTGTCCGATCTCGGCCAGCGGTACGAGAGTTTGATGCGAGCAGAAGAAAACACTGAGGTAAGTTGCCGATTGTTGACTGTGAGGGATCAATTGGTCCGATCTTTGAGTGAATAATGCTAACTGGCAAAGGATGGGTATGCCCAGGGCTCTCTGTCCCCGATAAGAAAGCCCAAGCGCAAGACCAAGACGCCGGGACTCAGCGGGTCTGGCGGTAATAACACCAAGTTTGTCACGGAGATTGGCGAGTCGCTCATGATTGAATGCCGAAGACTGCAAGGCCAGCTTCACGAGCGTGAGCAGGCAATTTCCAAGCTGCGGGGCGAGCAGGAGGCGCTACAGAATAAGACCAAGGCGTTGGAAAGCAAGGTTCACTCCATGAGCGCGTCCGAAGAGCGGTTCAAAGACGAGAATTGGAATTTGGAGCTGCAGATTCAGGAATTGCAGTCCCAGGTGTCCAAGACGAGTGAGACCGTGACCAGGGCAACCTCCGAGGCCGGCAAACTTCAGACCGATAAGACCGCCCAGATGGAGCTCATCGAGTCGATGAAAGTGCGGGAGACTGAGCTCAAGCAGGAACTGAACCAGCTCAAATCGCGCTACGACAATGACCTCAACGGGTACAGAAAGACCCAGGACGAGCTGCGCAACGAGAACACGACGCTGCAACAGTCCTTGACCGAACTCAAAGATGAGATCCAGGCCCGTGCAGTGCTCGCGCCAGCCCAGAAGATCGTAGAGACCCCGGCGGTTGAAGAGGATGAGTTCATTGAGTCGGACGACGGGTCTGATACTCCTGGAAACACCCCGCCCATGTCGCCAGTCAAGGGTGCAGGCGGCAACAGTGCCCTCGAAACGGAGACCATGAAGTCCTCCTTGGGACACGCCCACAAGTACATCATCAGCCTCAAAAAAGCCGTCCAGAAAGAGCGGGCCGAAAAGTCTGAGCTTGAGCGTCTTCTCAAAGAGGCCAAGGAAGAGCTCGATAATGGATCTCGTGGCAGCGGTAGCGGCCAGTCGACGCTACGTGCAAAGAGATCCAAGCACTTTTCCAAGCAAGCCAAGACGGCGGCCGCGGCTGTAATGGGTGCGAACTTGGCCCGTAAGACGCGATCCCGTGTCTACGATGAGAGCGGCGATGACACGAAGGACAATGACGCCTGGGAGGATGCCGGAATGACGACGACCAGTGAATCTGAAGCGTTCCAGTCGGCGTTTGAGACTGCTCAGGATGAGCCAACTGATGATAACTACCAGACGGGCATGGAGACGTTTGACGAGGGGTCTAACGGCGAGCTAACCGAAACTGAGGACACAATCCATATTAACCCGGCCAATTACATGAAGGGTACGAATGGTGGCCACACAGTAATGTCTTCCTCCTCCGATGAAGACGATGAATTGGTCGTCCCCCACCGTACCCCGCGACGTAACTACCGTCGTGCTAGTGCTTCTTCCAAGTACAGCAGCATTATCAACCCTCGATCTAACGAGGCCACTCCGGTCAAGGGTCAGAGCCTTGCTAGTGAGTTCATGTCAACTGATGAGCTTGAGGCTCGTGCCCAGGAAATGGGTCTGGTAACATTGACTTCTGACGAGTACACCATACTCACTGAGAAGGCTGGTCAGGACCTTTCAAAGGAGAAACTCGAGGAGGCCGCTAAAGCGCTAGGATTTAAGATTGTCGATTCTTCCTATGTATCAGCTTTGGAGCAGCAGGTGCAAGAGGCTAACTCCCAAGATGCAGTTATCAAGGCTGCTCAAGGATTCGGCTTGGTCGCTATTGCCAGAAGCGATTATGACCGCCACCTCAACCCTACAAAGGAGGATATCACCGCCCACGCATCCAAACTCAAGCTGCGGGCACTCCCTGAAGAGGAGCATGATTCCTTGATTAGCGAACGTGACACGGCTAAGCGGAATTATGAGCAATTGTCTGCCACTCATGACGAGGTCAAATCTCAACTCGAGGAAAACTCTATCAACTACAAGAAGATTAAGACCGAGTTTGATGCTCTCACTACAACACATGAAGAATTGTCTGGAAAGCACGAACTGTTGTCCTCTACTCATGATGAATTGTCTAAGAAGCTTGAAGGATTGACTTCCACTCATGGCGATCTTTCCAAGCAGTATGAAGAGCTTACCGCTTCTCACGGAGATTTGTCCAAGCAACACGAAGAGCTTGTCAAGTCGCACGATGCTGTCAAGGAATCATACGAGACTACTACCTCTGAGCTCTCTCACGTTAAAGAAGAACACAATAAGCACTTGACTGAGCACGAAGAGGTGGCTAAACAGAAGACTGCTCTTTCCGAGAAGCTAGAATTGTTGACTCAGGAGCACAATGAAGTCATCGTTGCTCGTGATAATGCAATCAAGGAGTCTCAGCGAGACTTGACTGAGGAGGAACTTGAAAGCAAGGCTTCCAAGATAGGCTACATTGCTCTTGCCAGCAGCACACACCAAGAATTGAGTCGAAAGGCTAATGATCCAACTGCCGAAGAACTAGTGGCCAAGGCTGCCGATCTTGACATGATTGCTCTACCGAAGGCTGATTATAATGAGGTTGTTGAGCGTGCTGATAACCCGACCGAAGACTACTTGCGAGAAAAGGCGACTTATAAGGGCTATGCTCTTATTGAAGTGTCTGAGTACAAGGACCTTGAACGAATGGCTCAAAAGCCCTCGTCTGAGGAGATCTCCGCACGGGCTAAGGAGCTTGGTCTCGTCGCAGTTCCGGAGGGCGAGTACAACAAGCATGTCGAACCATCAATTGATCTGCTTAAGGAAAAGGCCATTGCTCACAAGTCACTTGTCGTGGATAAGGAGGAATTCGCAGCTCTCACTAGCCGAGCTGAGCACCCAACCGAAGATCAGATCAAGGAAGCGGCCAGCTCTCTTGACCTGTCGGTGCTGCAGAAAGACAAATTGAAGCAGCTAGAGGAAATGGCTTACACGCCAGACGAAAAGCATCTCACTGAAAAGGCTGGTGGTCTTGGATTGATTGCACTGGCTGCTGGAGAACACAAGTCTCTTTTGCGGGCGGCGAATGAGCCTACTCGAGAAGAAGTCAGCGACAAAGCGAAGAGCCACGGCATGGTTACTGTTGACAATGTTGAGTACGAATCTCTTATCAACCCATCGACTGATAAGATTGCTGAGAAGGCTCTTGCTGTTGGCATGATTGCCGTTTCTAAGGACAGCTACGATGCTCTCAAATCTGCTGCCGATTCTCCATCGGTTGATGTGATCAACAGGGAGGCTAAGAAGAACAACCTGATCGTCTTGTCTGAGGAGGAGCACAATGCTCTTGTTACGCCGTCTGCTGAACAAGTTGAGGAAGCTGCACGAGAGCATGGCATGGTTGCGGTTCCAGTGGCCAAGTATGAGAGCATTAAGGATGCTGCAGAGACTCCAATTACCAAGGAATATGTTGAGTCCGCGGCTGCCAGTGTTGGTCTAGCTGTTCTGGCCAAGTCTGAGCTAGAGGCTCTCAAGTCTCCGTCAATGGATGTCGCCAAACAGATCGCAGAAGATAACGGTCATTTGGTAGTGGCGAATGCTGAATACGAGTCCCTCAAGAACCCCAGCGCAGAACGAACTGCAGAATTGGCTAAGGGGGCTGGTTATGTCCCACTTTCTCAGGATGAGTATGCTGAGCTGACCAAGCCATATGAGCCATCAGCTGAAGAAATTGAGGCTAAGGCTAAGGATATTGGATTGGTGGTAATTCCACAGGAGAAGCACAATGAGCTTACTGCTGAGCCGACAAAGGAGGTTCTCCTGGACAAGATCAAGGGTCATGGCTTTGTTCCTGTTCCTCAAACAGAGTACGACGAATTGTCTGCTCGACCAACTGAGTATGCTCCATCGGCCGACGAGGTTGCGTCTCATGCCAAGGCAAATGGGTTAGTCGTCATCCCTGTCCCAGAGCATGATGAACTTCAGAGGAAGCTCCAGGCCCCAACGAAGGACGAGATTGAAGCATTGTCGGCTAAGAACGGTCTTACTGTTGTTCCCTCTACAGAATACGAGGAGCTCAAGCGAAAGGGATCTAGCCCAAGCAAATCCGAGTTGGAGAACTTTGCCAAGGGAGCCGGCCTCACTATGCTTACCATTGGTGGACTTCGGGAGCTTCATAAGAAGGCCGAGGAGCCATCACAGAGCGCTATCGAGAGCACCGCTGCCAAGCATGGCCTTGTTGCTATTCCGGAGAAGGATCATCGATCCCTGCTGCGAAAGGCCAACAAGCCAACTCTTGAGGAACTTATCTCTCATAGTAAGGACCTGGGATACGTTTCTATCAAGTCTAAGGATTATGAGGATATTAAGCGGCGAGCCACTGCTCCATTGCGTGGAGAGCTCGAGGAGCTGGTCTCTCAACACAATGCTAAACTGGTTGACAATGCCGACCTTGAAGAATTGAACCGAAAGGCCAACAGCCCATCTAAACAAGAGCTTGATAGCGCGGCAGCACAGTCCGGTCATGCTGTCGTCTCGATTAATGCATGGACTGAGCTTCAGAAGGCTGCTGATTCTCCATCACTTGAGACCATTCAGGGATCTGCTGAGAAACATAATGTTACTGTCATTCCCAAGGAGGAGCATGACCGACTCAAGCGGCTTACTTCTAATCCCACTCCTGAGGACCTCGAGGAATTGTCATCCACTGTGGGATACACGACAGTTCCTGCCAAGGAGCTTGTCGAATTGCGGCGTAGAGCTACCGAGCCAACCAAGGAGGAACTCACCCTGGCATGTAACGATCTTGATTTGGTCACTGTGCCCCGAACCGAGTATGAGGAGCTGGAGAAGAACGCTGAGGAACCTGATTCTGATCTACTTCACAAGCACACCAAGCGCCTTGGAATGTCTCTTCTCACAGCCGAGGAGATGGAAGATCTGCGACGAAAGGCTACTAACCCTAATAAGTCGGACATTGAGCAGATTGCCAAGCGAAACGGCTTGGTCGCAGTCTCCAAGGAGCATTACCTTGGCCTTACTGAGAAGGCTGACAAGTTTGATAAGGGATTACGAAACGACGCCAACTCTTCCAACAGGTTACTACTCAGCTCCGTTGCAGCTAAGCGAGATCATTTCGAAGGCATTATCAAGCAGAGCAAGGGCAATGACAGTTCTGCACATGGTGAGAAGATTATTGAGTCTATGCGTTCTCTGGGCTTTGTGCCAGTGTCTGGCGAAGAATACAAGAAGCTTGTTGAAAGCCAGAATACCACCGAGCCAACTAAGAGAGATGTTATGCGATCCGCCAAGGCCCTTGGCATGGTAGTACTGCCGGCTGATGAGTACAAGACACTGCTGAAGAAGACCCACAGCCATACTCCAAGTGTGGGCTCTGAGTTCGAGGAGGAGGTGAGTCGAGCGACCACACCTTCACCTGGACAGTCGCCACATGTCAGAGACGATTCATTCGTCAGCACCACCAGCAGTATCAAGATCTCTGATGTGGAGCTTACCAGCGTTCCAGCTGATTATCTTTCTTCGCTTAAGCGAATTGTTGAGACGCCTACTAAGGACGATGTTAACTCTTTGGCCAAGAAGCTCGGCCTGGTCGCTGTTGCCAAGGCAGCATTCGATGTGCCAGCGGTCTTCGATAAGGCTAAGAGCGATACTCCAACCACTGGTAGTGCTGAGGAAGAGGACGAGGACCTTGATATGGTTGCTGTTCCTGCCAAGGAATATGAAGAGCTCATGACCAAGACTAGCGATAACTACTACACGGCGAACGAGGATGAGATCATTGAGCGAGCCAAAGAGCTTGGATTGGTTACTCTTTCTATGGAGGATTATGAGAATTTGGCCAATCAGGAGGTTCTAGACAATAAGGAGGCTCTTGTCGCTAAGGCTGCTGGCCTTGGATTGGTTGTTGTCGGCACCTCCGAGTATGAGGCTCTGAAGAAGACTGATCCTGACTATATCACTGAGAAGGCTAAGGAACTTGGTTATGTTACTGTTCCGTCCGACAAGTTCGGACAGCTTAAGGATATCAGCAAGCTTTCTTCTGATGAGCTGCAGAAGCTGGCACAGAAGCAAGGGTTGGTTACAGTGCCAGTCAGCGTCTACGAGGATCTGTCCTCCCGAAGAGCCAACATTAGTGTTGATGACATTAAGGCGGAAGCCCAGAAAGCGGGGCTTGTTGCCGTTCCAGTTCAAGAGTATGAGGCATGGCGAATGGGTGGCACTTCGAGCTCTCGATCGCAACGACCATTGTCCATGTCTTCGGAGACCTCCTCGTTCCTGCTTAGCCCCGAGGAGATTGAAAAGCATGCTGAGTTAGCTGGGTTCAAGGCTATCCCAGTGGCCGAGTTTGAGGGCATGCAGAACAAGCATAAGAGCAAGCCTTCGCTGACTGAGGCTGAGCTCGAGCAGTACGCTAAGTCACTTGGAATGGTGGTGATGAATCTGAGGGAATACAAGAAGCTGACGAATCCATCTGTTGCGTACTATCGACAGAGTCCGCCTGCAGCCTCCTTGCCGCCTCCACCGCCTCCAAAGTCTGTGTCTATTGAAGAACTGAAGTCGCAGGCCTTGAAGCATGGCATGGTTATGGTAGAGGAATCGGATGATGGTCGACTTTCAATTAACTCTGAGCTGCACAAGCGATATAGTGTTACTGATGTTAAGAGTCTGGCAAGTAAGATGGGCTACACAGCTCTTCCGTCTAGCGAGGTCGAGAGTCTTCGTGAGATTGAGGCGCTTAGCAGGCGTTCTAGCTTGCGGGAGGCTGAGAGCAAGCGATCTACCATGTATAACGAGCCGACTCTTCGCGATACGCGGTCATCTATTGTGATTAGCAGCCCTCAGAGTTCTGCCAAGATTCAGACTGCAGTTCTTGATGATACATTGAGCGATACATCAGAGGAGGCACCGCCGCCGCGACATGACTACCACTCCCTTCCTCCGGTGGTTGAGGATGGTGTGGTAAGAAATCTCAGCAATGCATCTTCTCATATGTCGACTCCACGAGGGAGCAATACGAGTCTGGTAGGCACCAATGGTCTTATGGGTCCACCGCAGATCAAATTGGGGCGAAGCGATTCGCTGTCTATTCAGACTGGCAGCCCCAAGAGTCTTGCCATCTCGAACGCTACTATCAACACAAATGTCACGATCACAGACAAGAACATGATTCCGTACATCACGCAGGTAGTGATTGGCGAGTATCTCTACAAGTACACTCGAAGAATGGGTGTCAGTGGTATTTCGGACAACAGACATATGCGGTATTTCTGGGTTCATCCTTACACTCTGTCTCTATACTGGTCTAGAGAGAATCCGGCTATTGACTCTAATAGCGTCAAGACTCGATCCGCGGCTATTCTTTCAGTTGAAAGTGTCGAGGATCCTAATCCACTACCTCCAGGTCTCCACCACAAGAGTATTATCATTCAGACTCCTGAGCGGGCGATCAAGTTGACCTGCCCAACTCGACAGCGACACAATATCTGGTACAACTCTATCCAGTTCTTGCTGAAACGATCTGCAGATGAGCTGGTTCTTGATGAAGAAGACCAGCTGGATGAGGAGTATCCAGAGGATAGCCGATTTGAGCGGGAACGGGCTCGAACTGCGTCGATGCACTCTCAGCGAGGGCGATCCAAGGTTTTGAGCATACGGCAAAGCATTGCTCCAGAAATGAACACTGCAAGGACTTCTAGACAACCTAGCGTAAACTCCTTCCATCGAAGTCCCCGATCGTAACAGTAATTAATAACTTTTGATTGATGATGATGATTTAATATATTTTTGTATTTTGGATGGTTATTCATTTGTCTGATACCACTAATCGGATACTGATCGATGCATAGAAAGCCGCTATGAGTAGACGGTACACGACATTGTAATAATCTAACTTGAGTTAATTTTCAGTTTGGAGAACATGGTTTTGATATCCTCGGGTAGTTCGTAATCTTTGAATAGCTCAAAAGCTTCAGCTGACCACGGACCAGTTTCAGGTAATTCCGTGGGAGACGTGCTAGATGGGGGACGTTGATTTAACTGTAGTTGACTTGCTGAAGGAACGAATTGACTCGATGGTGGCGGGAAACTATTTTCTGCCTCGTTGAATTGATCAGTAGTTGATGGGATCAATTGGGGACGCTGTGATAAGATTTGGTCATCAAGTAGTGCGGCTAGTGTATCTTCTTCTGGAATTGAGATCTGTTTTGATGCAGCTATGGGTTCTGGTGCTCGAGGTTTCCTTCGCTGAAGAGACATGAGTCCCCTTTTATTGGTCATGCCGGATTGTGAAAGGACTGGCGGGGGCGTGGATTGGGGGAGGTCATTGGTCTTCTTTCTCTGGAGGCTTAGTAATGGACGGGATATTTTCCGGACTGATAACGATGTAGATGGGGATGGAGTCGCAAATACGGGTGGATGGTTCTTGGCCCCTATAGTGGAATTGGTGTTCGTTGGAGTCCGGGGACTCCTTAGTGGTATTATGGTAGATTGGTTCAATGTTCTACCACTAGCTCCTGTACCTAGTGTCCTAGCAGTACTATCCCTAGGTTTCTTGAGCCTACCACTGCTTGCGATAAGCTGGCTCAGTGTTTTATTACTTTGAGGCGTAGTACTTTCTTTCGGCCCATTTCTCCTAGTGCTAACAGCAGGTTGGTTCTTCAATTTTGTCCTGTTTAACTGGCCCATATGCGAGCTTTGAGAAAGCAAAGGAGAGCTCGAGATGGGCAGATGCCCTGGAGAAGGGGTAGGCTCTTTACCACCTATACGCGGCCGTTTATTGGTATCTCCATTGGATTGACTTTTAGGCTGAACGACATCGGTAATATCACTACGTCCTGTTTCTTTCAGGTCCTCAACTAACACTAAGTGTTTATCCAGCTCGATTTCCTTATCGACCTCGATCGTCTTTTTTCCAATAAACGGCCGCTCAATTTCGTAGCCATTGGTATCCTTGAGGACCACGCGCCCATTCCACAGATGATGCACCAGGGTGCCTTCCACCCACACCTTGCGCTTCTGGGTCTTGTGCTTAGTCCACTGGACCTCGTACACGCGGAACTCGTCCACAATTCTCTGCGAACTCATGTCCCCGCCTACCTAAACGCGACGCGTCTATTTTAATTATTTTTCAATTTAATTACCGTAGGTTTCGCGTCTGTTACGCGATTTAATTTGACCTTGCTCTATTGCCCCTTTCCACTCCGCAGACTGTATCAGCCGTGCGCTCACACAAAGCACTCAGCCTCCTCATATCCCTACAAGGCCGTCGAGGATCGGATATCGCCAACGAACCAGTGATTTAGACGGGTATGCGGGGACAGAAATCAAAGAAGAGCGATGACTCCATGTCACTGGGGGAGTTTCTTTACGCCCGTGGGTACAAGGAGGGCTTGTGTTCGGACATCGCCATTAGCGCTTTTGATAAGACGTATAGGCTGCATCGGATCGTGCTCCACCGGTCTCCGTACTTCTCGTCTCTGCTGAGCGGAGTTTGGAAGGAGTCCCTTGACAAGCCGGTTCAGATAAGCTTTGAGGACGACCATCACATCACCCAGGAGGCATTTGAGCTTGCGATCGCAAGGTTATATGGGGTGGAAAATAAGGAAGCGGAGGCCAAGCAGCTCAACGGGCTTATCGGGGTCGCCAACTTTCTGGGGCTCCAGGATCTGGCAGAGTTCTGTGTAATGCAGCTCATTTCGAATATCACGGCCGAGAACGTAGGCCGCCTCGTTGAGTTCGCCATGACCTACGATTACGGTGGATCGAGCTCCAGCATTATTGAGGGTTGTAAGAGTTTTCTGTGTACAGAGGCTATTGAAATGGATATGGAGCTTTTAGATAAGGTTCCAGCCTCCCTCATGGGCGAGGTTATGGCATCCGATGGGTTCTTCGTGGCCAATGAGTGGCAGCGATGCCGGTTCATCACTAAACTCTACAAGCACAAGGTGGCTAGGATGAGCAAGGAAAGAGCGGATCGATACGCAGCTTCGAAAGCCCACCAGGAAATAAACAAGGATGAAGAGCCTATAGCTGACGCGGCCAATGAGGTGGAAGATGAGGAAAACGTCTCTACTGCAGACCAATCGCGTGACACAACCGAGCACAATGGTAACTCTAGCGTGTATCAACTGGAGAAGGAGGATTCCAATGCTGCAAATGAGAGTAAGGAGGAAAAGCCTTTCGAGAATAGTGTTCTTCCGCCGGTTGAAGAAACCAATGGCGTCAGTACCGACCCCCTAGGTTTGAACGAATCTTTGGTTAAAGAGGATAACGATGCAGACAATGAGGAAGAAGTTGGCGACGAAGCAGGTGAAATCTATGACGGCGATGATGAGGAAATCGACCCTATTACCGGGTACTATGTTTCTGCTCTTAATGACTTGGAGAATCTCCGTGACGCTCTGAACAATGGTGTTTATTACTGCCATCTCACCCACGACCAACTGTTTAAACTTGAATCGCTTAAAGATGTCTATGGGAAGAGTCTTGTCGATAGAACAGTACTACGAGAAGGTCTCTGGTTGCAGCTGGAGCTAAAGCAGCGGATCATTGGATGCAGCAATGCGTCTGACGCTGGACTGAGTGAGTTTCACTTCTTCTCCTCCCTCGAACAGTCCGATATCACCTATTATACCATTCCTTCAGAAGGAAACGCAGCCTATACAAACCGATACACGAAATTCCCTCCATTTAGGTTTTCTGTCACGTTTACGAATTTTAACGACCTGCAGCTCCGGGAACGTTTGTACAGTGAATGTCTGTGGTATGGTGGGTCGTACTGGTGTGTCTATGTCCAAAAAGTACCCTACAAGCACAACTCGACCCAGCTTGGAGTATATCTCCACCGAAGCGAAAACCCCGAGGACAAGTCTGCTGCTGATAGTACCAGGGTGACCAATGCATCTTCAGGACGCAACAGGAGGAGTTTCTTCACTACCAGTTTGCGCAGCCCAGCATCGAATTCTATGAGCAATACAAACTTCTCGCGTACGCTTTTTAGTTCTGATGAGGAGGATGAAACGGGCATGAACTTGTTCGAGACTCGGGTTGAAGACGAGGGACCCCCCGTTGGGTTCGATGATCCACCTTCCCTCTTTGGTGACATGTCCAATTCTACTCCTATTGGTCGATTGCATTCTCCATTTGCATTGCCAGATCAGCAGCAGCAGCAACAACAACCACAGCAGAGGAGCATGTTCAATGTATACCAACCGCCGCCACCGCCGCCGCAGCCACGCTCCCGAGCTAGCACTGCGGCAAGCTCTCCACTGAGGTCCGACTCTATGGGCTCCTCCGCACTTACTGCGGCACAGTTGGCTGTAGCGAACCTCTCTTCATCTGTCGATAATACGGCAAGCCTTCTCAGCGGCCTTCGTACTATTGACGATCTTGATAAGGAGTTCTCGAGCAGCGAGACTCGAAAAGGAGAGTATATGGATGAGCGGAAGCGTATCTCTGCATACTTTGAACTCTATACGCCTTCCCGCAAGGGAAAAACCGCTCTTACCTGTTTCTCCTCTGCTCCAGATGTGTTCGAAGTATCTCAGTCCTGGGGTTGGAAGTGTGCCAGCCTGGGTACTAATGATACAAAGAAACTTAAGGTCATGGTAGTTTTAGGAATTGTATAACACCTGCAATTGTATTATTATGTTCAGTATCCTATGTGGATGTAACAGAATTTGAGTGTATACCTCTTCGCATATTGTTATGAACTATAAACTATGCTACAGTACCTATTAATGGCCATGGCTGTCAATTAAACTTGCTTTATGGGGCAAGACAATCCAAGTACACCTCTCCGATCCCTCCATAGTCAAAGGTAAGAATATAAGTTGATCCATCTTCAAAATTCAAAACGCAATGCTTGAAGTTCAAGGCAATGGATTCTAAACACATACTCTCGCCACAAATCTCACGTATCTCATAGCCGGCGATTACTCTGCCGGATCCTATGTGGATAAATTCGATAATATGCGCATTTCCAATCACAGCAATATGGTCATAAACCTCCAGTAGATCCTTTGTAAAACTTCTTTCCAAAACCGCTTGTTTGTTCTCCAGATCAAATATCTTGATCGTTCTCGATCGGAAATCCCCATATATGAGCCTGTTCGGGATACTGCAGTTGAATATACTGCTCGGTTTGTCAGCGGAAAGCCAGATACGCGTCATGGTTTTAAGATCCCAGGAAACGAGGCCCCAGCGAGCGGTACTTGCAAATAACATATCATCTGCAATGGCTACTGCCGTAACATTATCGTCGGTATCAAAGTAAATAATTTCTGCATCCGGCTGTCTTCTATCAATGACGGCAATTTTATGATTAAATGCTCTAGCCGCAATGTAATCGCTGGTGAAAGCAACTTCAAGGATTGGGCAGTTTGGAAATATCACAATCTGTCTAATATCAAATGTATGAATATCCACAATAACAATTTCTCCGTTGACAAATGAAAGAATAAGCTGATCATTACTGAGCTTACCATCGATCATATCGTGCCTGTAGGGAATCCAATTAATAATATGGCTGAGCTGTTGGTAGAACTGATAGCTTGTCTCTAGGGGGAAAAAGATATTGTTATCACAGTCGTACAATAGGGCCACGCCGTGAATACTGATTTTGACGAGGACACTATCGGTCAAGCTAACTTTGGATATTACTTTGTCAGCCTTTAAGCGGCAGATTCTCACGACATTTTCAAATGCATGGTACATTCGTTGTTTCTGTAAGTATACCCTTTTCCAATCTGTTTGTATTGGAAGCTGATAGGGCATGTAAAGATGCGATGAGTATACCGTCGTCCTCCATAAAAGATTGTCACAGCTGAGACGATACCAATTTCTGCACACACTTGAAGCAATGATTATCTCCACGGGGCTGAGATATTCTAGTACCATTAAGGTAATATTTTCAGGTAGGCGAGTTAATAGGTCATTGGAATTGTATGCGATGGCTTTGTTCTGAGACTGAGATTGCCGAATAGGTATATGGTGCAGAATTTCATTATAAGAGCGCAGGCTACAGCAGTATGGTATGCTTTCATTTCCATCCCTTGTGTCTCGCGGGCCAAAACAGGAATGAATACGAGGAACCGGCTTCAAAACTGCAATGAATTCGTCCTCTGCATCTACGTCTCGAGGAGGATTAATGTGCTTGGGTAAGGAGACAGTTTGGGTTTTCGTGTCCTGAGGTATGACCAAGGGAGTCATTTGTGACTTCTCCCGGGCATGGGGTAGGTGTACTACATTCAATTCCATATTAGTCTGGCGATTAAAAGTCAAGGACCATGGAGTAGGATTTTATATACTTATATATACGGGCAATGGGCAATGCTGGATGATTGCTAACTGTAGTTCAAAGTTTGCACCAAAACTTGAGGCATGAATTCTACCAAAATCTTTGCATTGGCAAAGAAAAGCCCAAGCGCAAATAGCGTTAGCGATACGTTGAATCCTACCAAAAAGATGGTGAGGTATGAAATATAATCTGTATATATTTGCCAACAGTGCCAAAAAAGAGAGGGATTATAGTCATCCCTATTACCTTGACATGTGTGAGATATGTGTATATTTAGCTTAGGAGAGAATCTCCCATGGTCATTGCTCAAAGCACTGGGCAAACCTTAAAAGAGTTGGAAAAGCAACCGGCCCAAGCGTATATGATCCTAATAGTACATTTTTCTTAAGCATACAAAATATCCTACGCGTATTAATTCCACTGGACAGTCCAGTTCACCTTCTCGCCGGTTCGGAATGGAATAACAGCATCCTCGTTGTTCTCAGGGCCGTAGTACGCTGGGATGGTCTGGGGCTCCTTGATCAAGGTCACGGTAGACTTGTCGACCAAGTCATCCTGAGAGACTCGATAGAATCGACTACCATTGTCGGTGACAAACTTTTTAAGGTTCTCAAGCTTGCCAACCTTCTCAAAGACTTCCGCAACCAGCGGAATGGCCTGGGCCTGGGTGAACACACCAGCGGCGGCGCCCTTGCCCTTGGCCTTAGCCTTGAGCGGGTGCGGCGCCGAGTCGGACCCAAAGAAGAACTTGGGGTCGCCGGAGGTAGCGGCCTCGATGAGGGCGTTACGGTCGGATGGGAACTTGGCGACCGGCTTGCAGAAGTTGTGCGAGTTGCCGCCCCACGAGTCAACGGTAAGGTACAAGTGGTGGGCGGTGATGGTCGCGGCAACGGTGTCGCCACATTGCTTGACGGCATTTACGGCAGCCTCAGAGGTGCAGTGCTCGAGGATGATTCGCAGCTTTGGGAACCGCTTGTGAAGGTCAGCAAGGGTAGGCAGGAACTTCTCCTCGGCATTGAGCACGTGGATATTGTCGCCCGAGGGGCACTCGCCGTGGAGGTTGAGGACCATTTCCTGCTTCTCCATCTCCGCAAAAGTCGGGTAGAATGGCTCGTACGAGGAGACGCCATGCTCCGAGTTGGTGGTGACGCCGGCTGGATAGCACTTGACGCCAGTGATGCCGGCCTTCTTGGCCTCTCGGATGACCTCCGGGGTCACGTCGGGGCACAGATAGAGCGACATGAGGAAGGTCGTCTTTGGGGCCAGCGCCTGGAGAGACTTTTTGTACTCGAGCGCACGGGCCGGATCAATCACTGGGGGGACCAGGTTGGGCATGACAAAGCAGACGGACACACCGCCCTCTCGGACGGTTGGGGTCACGATCTCCTTGATGGGGCCGTCTCGCAGGTGGACGTGGAAGTCGCCTGGGTTGCCTAGCTCGATGGTTTGCGACATTTCGTGATGGTGGTGGAGCGGTGGTGAATTTTCATGTCGGCATTTTGAACCCCGGATTTCTCCATACACGGCTGTTAAGGAGCGGTTATAGGCATTGTTCAAAGGAACGTTAAATATTGTGCTAGTTGGTATTCTATGCTTTATGGACTAGGTAGAGGTTACTGTAACTGGAATTAGCCGACATGTCATTGGTCGGATAGATGATGTACTGTAGTAGCCGTTGGGGTGATTCTTCCAATTACCAGGAACTGTATACCGGTAGTATCTTTTCGTAATTTATTGGTAGATCTATGAGGGCTTGTTACTGAGGATGGAGTTTAATAAACTAGATGGAGCTAGCCTGATTTGATCCTTCCGGAGTAGGCACATTTGATCTGGACACTAATACCAAGGATTCGAGCAAATGCGATAATTTGCGATAATTTGTGGACTTAGGCTGACATGGAAAGGGTGATATTTTACGGTATTAGGTTTACCAGATATTGAATTACTATCATGAATTGGTCCTCTGGCGATAGCCACCTATAGGACGATAATTGATTACGTGATATTAGCAATTTCCGGACAATGCTTCATTATGATTCGGACTTTAGATTCAAAGTTCGATATCTTACCGCATGTTAGAAGATTCATCATGGTTTTGGACTTGAATTCAGTCCGATCTCCTTACATGATAAAGGATTCATTACGATTTTGCCATGATTTCGAGTTAGATTCAACTCGCAACAATGGATGAAATATTCCCAACTTTTAATGTGGTATATACATAAATAAAATAAATTAGAATCGGCCCTCGAGATCCTTGAGCAAAACCACAGTGTCAGCAGAGAACTTTCGGATACCCTCAGAGAGCTTCTCGGTGGACATCTGGTCCTCGTTGAGCTGGAATCGGAAAGCAGGCTCGTCGTCAATGAAGGAAACCTTGTCCAGGTTAGTGGCCTTGGCAGCCTCAGCATCCAGCTTCTGTGGCACTGGCTCAGTAGAGTTGTAGAGCTCCTCGAGGAGGGCTGGGGAAACGGTCAAGAAATCAACACCGGCAAGCTCCTTAATCTCGCCAGTGTTTCGGAAGGAAGCACCCATAACAATGGTGTTGTAACCGTGCTTCTTGTAGTAGTTGAAGATGTTTTGGACAGAGTGCACACCGGGGTCCTCGTTCGACTCGTAAGTCTTGCCAGTAGCCTTCTTGTACCAGTCGAGGATTCGGCCGACAAATGGAGAGATAAGAGTAGTGCCAGCCTCGGCAGCAGCAACGGCCTGGACGAAAGAGAACAGCAGGGTCAAGTTGACGTGAATGCCGTGCTTGGCCTCGAGCTCTCGGGCAGCCTGGATACCCTCCCAGGTAGAGGCAATCTTGATAAGGACTCGGTCCTTGGAGATGCCCTTCTTCTCGTAGAGATCAATAATCTTGAGAGCCTTGGCGATGGTGGCCTCCTTGTTGAAGGAGAGTCGGGCATCAACCTCAGTGGAGACTCGACCTGGCACAATCTCCAAAATCTTGGTACCAAACTCAACGAGCAGGTAGTCAAGAGCGGCCTCGGCCTTGTCTCGAGCAGACTCAGCGCCTGGAGTGTTCTTAGCGGCGGTGATGGCCGACTCGACAAGGGAAGCATAGGCCTCCTTCTTGGAAGCAGCCAGAATCAACGATGGGTTAGTGGTCGCGTCCTGTGGCTTGTACTTGGCAATCGAGTCAAACTCACCAGTGTCGGTGACGATGACAGTGCCGGTGGCCTTGAGGGCTTCAAGAGAGTTGGACATTTTTTAAAAGGGTTGTTTGTATGCGATGTACTGGAGGGAAATTCCAAAGAACGTAAAGGCCAGAAAAGGTCACTTTTATATGAGAGGGGAGGAGAGGGGGCCCTCCGGGGTCGCCCGCCGCTGAGTGGACCATTCTGGCCCATATTCCATCACATTTCTCCCAAGGAAGACACGGACCAGTACTACCCGTTAGGAAAATGGGGGAGCCATAAACCCGGGGGGAAGGATTTAGCCGTGCTCGGGTATCAGATGACCTCAAGTGGCCCTCGAGCCGCCAGACCCCCGGCGAAACGACACGAGTGGACCCGGTGGTCGCCCAGCGCTGAGATGAGCCTCTGCTCACCCTCACCCCAGAATTTCACCCCTCCTGGCGTGGTGAAATTGGGTTCCGTTGCTGCGCGCACCTCATCCCCTGCACCACCGCGGGTCCGTGGGGTTGTTGCCGGGGGTTGCCCCGTTGGGAAGTGGCCCGTCAAGTGGACCTGTCGCGCAACAGCAATCCATCACGCCAGAGGTGATTTGTCATTGGCCGGCCGTGGAGGAGCCGAATAGTGTTAGACCTTGTCCCATTCTGAGTAAGCTGGGTTTGGTGATTTGGGTTGGATGGCCCCGCTGGGGGCCCGGATAACGATCGGGTATTCAACGGGATGTATCGGAGGAGGCGTTTGCTATACGCCGATGTACTAACCGTTCAGTCAGGAGTGTGTAAGGCTGGCACTGTAGCAGCGCGTGTTTTTGCCGGCTCCAGCGGTCCGGCGTTTGCCACTGATGGACCGCTTAGCACCGCGTGCAAACATGTGGGGCAAATACGGCTAGCCATAGTCCGTCGGATACCACTAGACCGCTGCCATGTCGTGCGCTGCTCACAGTAGTGGATAGTACAAGAGTGCAAATTGTGGGAAAATGACAAGTCCCTCTCATGTGTTTGTCCTTTTGTGGGGCTGTCAATTGATCGGCAGAGCCGCATGCGGCTCTCTAAGGCCCCCACTACAAATACACCACTGCAATTACCTGGGGGACCAGTCCCCCAGACCCCCTGTAGGCAGGGGCTTCGCCCCTAGAACCCCGTAACAGGGTAACCAATTGTGTAACTAGGGCTGGGGGTCTGGGGGCGAAGCCCCCGCTACGGGAGCTCGAGGGCTGGCCCTCGAATACACCCCCCCAGACCCCTCGGGCTCCGCTGCGCGGAGGGCTCAATCCTTGTTACAGGGTTTGTTACGCGTTGGGAGGTTCGTTACAGGGGGTCTGGGGGCGGAGCCCCCGCTACGGGAGCTCGAGGGCTGGCCCTCGAATACACTCGGCGGTGCAATGCCATTTGGTTACAGATTTGTTACGGCGAGTGTAGCTACGGGAGCTCGAGGGCTGGCCCTCGAATACACCCGGTGCAGTTAAGCCCCAGACCCCTGGGCTCCGCGGAGGTGTCCAGTTGGGAGGCCACTATCCCTTTTAGGCAGGGCCGCAAGCTACATAGCCACCTCGGAGCCATGCATTTGGATCGGGTCGTTAGACTTTGAGATAGGATTTGGTTCTCTACCAGATAACAAACAGCCGAATGTCACCGCACAGACTCAAGGTGTTCATCGGCCGCACGCCGCAGCAGGTGGAGCCGGTGGTGGTCAATGCCCCGCTCAGCGCGGAGCCTACCAACACGGTAGAAACGACTCCGGAGGGCAGTTCCTCAACGACCAAGGTCGCGGCAGCGGTGCGGATCCAGGACTACCAGGGGGACAACGCGACAAGCGAGTACTTTACCAAGAACCCCCTGGAGCAATTCTCCATTCAGTTACTCGTCACCTTTGCGGAGGACGTGAACGGGGACGACCTGCTGTGGGGTAATGAATTTGATAAGCCGATCCGCGACATCTTGCCGTACGGGTTCTCGATCGGGTACCAGATCATGCGAACATGCATTGACCCCTCCATTGACGGGGACCCCTACGCGGACGCGCCGTTTCTGTACGGAAAGGTGCTCTCCTCCATGTCGTATGTACGGCGTGAGGAGGACAAGTGGCCGGGTATTGTCGACTGCGACCGTATCAATGCCGAGGAGGTCCCCGAAGACCCGGTGAGCCGCAGCAAGTACTTTCTGGTGGAAAACCACCGCAAGGCGTTCACGTTCAAGGCCGGAGAGACGTACGCCTTTGAGTTCTCCACCCGGCACATCACCCTGGGCAAGCAGTTTGCCATCAAGCTCCCGGGGTACAATCTCAATGTTGAGCGCTACTGCGGGTCCCAGCCGCTGCGGTACACGCTCAAGAACAAGAGCTCGGGGCAGATCTACGCCGTCGTCGTGTTCGACCTTCAGTCCGTTTGAGCTATCTATTTCAACTACAATTGTATTCCATAAACGAAAGTGTTTAACAGGTATACTAATGATCAAAGAATTGGATCACCCGTGGCCGGGCACAAGTACTGAATTAATACCGTTCACTCTATCTGACCGCTCGGACCCTCTAGATCTCCATCAATAGTGAACACACTGCGTGCATGTCGTTTCATAGATCGGATCTGTCGTAGTGCGGGCGCAGGCACTATGGGCTGAAAAAAAATTTTTGTTCACAACCGCGTGAAAATCAAGTTAACTAATTTACCAGCTATATCTCCTCGCGTCTGGTTATCATCAGTTGTATATATAGACCCCGAGGGGAATCAGTTTGACAGATTAATCGCTTATAATGGCTGCAAGTGGAGCTGGCGACAGCGGCGGCGGCGAGTTTGACAGCATCGAGGCCGAGCTCTCGGCGCTGTTAGGGGCTGCTGCTGCTACTGACCACCAGCCACAGGAGAGCCGTAACGCGACGACAGCGACCCAGGACTACGAGGAGACGCAGTCCTCTGCGCTGGAGGGGTTTGATGAGAATTTGTTTGCAAACGCCTTGGCGCTGGCGCTAAATGAGGCCCAGGACAAGGACGAGGAGCGCCCAAAATCGTCGAGCCACGCGTCGAGCCATGATAGCGCAGTGTTCGATGAGGAAGGACTGGCGCAGCTTGAGATCCTCAATAACCTCTTGTCGGGGAGCGCCGAGTCCGCGCCGGCCCCAGAGGACCACGGCGACATGTGGTCCAAGATTAGCCAGATTACCTCTGATAATAGTTCGTCAGGGGGCGTAGGATCCTCTACCAGTGGACACAAGGCTTCAACGACAAAGCTGTCCAAGCCGAAGCCCAAGTCGAGGGGGAAGTCGCGTCCCAAGGTGTCGAAATACGCCAATGTGGGTGACCCGACATTTACGCTCAGTTCGCGACCCATCCAGCCTCCGCCACCGCAACATAGATTTCCAACCACCTCGGGGGCAGGAGCGCTTTCGGGGTCGATTATGGGGGCCCACAAGCCGGCGCCCAAGCCGCGGCCGCCGCCATCTCTGTCTGCTCCGGCTACTTCTGGCGCCAGTAGCTCTACGATCAGTTCTACTATTGGTTCTGGCGGCTCTAATAGCTATTCCTCTATTGGGAATTCGAATAAGAGGAATACCAGTAGTAGTACTGACAGTACTAGTAGAATTGGTAAGAGTAGCGGGGGTAAACCAGCCGAAGAGGAGACCGAATATGACCTCCATGCAGCACTGTCCAAGTTCCTGGACTCGGCTGATGCAGACATGTCCAAACTCGGTGTCTCCACGAGCAGTACTGGAGATACTTCTTCGTTTGAACAGCAGACCGCTGCGCTGCTGCAAGGGTTTCTCGAGAATAGCGAGTTTGACTTTGGAGACACTGGCAGCAGTACCACCACCAGCCACAACAACAAGAACAAAAACAGTAGCAGCTTGAGCCCTGCAAGTAAACCAGCACCCCGGTCGGATTTCTCGAACCTTTCTTCAACGTTTGGCGCCCTCTCCGAGGCAAGTACCGCCACTCCAAAACCCAAGACTAAGAAAACCGCAGCGAGTAAAGGCAAGGCGACCAAGTCAAAGTCTACTCCTCGTATCACGGCGGCTAATGCTAGTCCCGCGAACAACCCGCTGCTTCAGGAATTGCGGGCCCAGCAAAACCGCGCCAACCAGTCGGGCAATGGAGGCTATTCGTCTCAGCCCTTATCGGCTAGGTTTGCCACAGTCCCTGGTGTACGACATCCCCCTCTGCCAGTCCCCGCACCACTTCCTCCACGAGCCGGCCACAAGCCAAAACGGACCAAAGCCACCGCGACAAAGGCTAAAGCTAAATCCAAATCCGCCGGGCCCCTTGGTTCAGTAGTATCCTCAGAGCCTTCCTCTCCGGCTCTAACCGCGTCTCCGACGCCGCCGCCGTCATCTAATCAAACTGCTGCTGCTCCGGCTACATCGAATGCAGGAGCTGCAACGGCGACAGCATCTCATGATGCCACTACTCGGTCTGTAAGTACTGGAGGAATGTCTAGCAATACCCCATTGTCGAGTGGCCCGCGGTCAAAGGCGCCAACACCGCCAATCGCACGCCCATCCTCGCAATCGCTGGGACAGGACCCGAGTGGGAATCAGAGCCGAACCGCGTCGTCTGCTGCTGCTCCGCGAAGCGCCCCGGCAACCCCAAAGATGGCGCCTGTTTCGTTTGCTAAATCACGGCCTATGATGCAGCAGTCTTATTCTATCCAGTCTGGTGCGTCCTCGTATCTCCAGGATAGCTCCATTGTCACCAATTCGGGCCAGTCTGGATCGATTTCGAAGCCCACCATTCCATCACAGCAGCAAATGCGGGCGTATACTGCGCAGCCACCTCCCCCTTCCAACCAATTTGCATATACATCCTCATTTTCTATCCAGGAGAAGCTGACCAAACCAACCTCTCTGCCGTCTTCGGACCGGTCTACAACAATGACTCCTCAGCCTACCCGAGCAAAGTCTGCTACGCCCTCTCAATTGCCAAGTCAGCAATCCAAACCGTCAAGACCTCAGCAGCAAAAGCTTGACCATACGTTGCCGAGAAATGGGATTAGTACAGCACCGCTCTCCAAGAGCCAGGGGAATAGCCTGAGGAGCACACCGAGCCCTGGCCCTGCTACTCCTACTCCTGCTACCGCCTCTACCCCAGCAACCTCGGCTGGTGCTACTGCTACTGCTTCTGCTTCTGCTACTGCTACTACTGCTGTTAATGCTGCTCCTGCCAAATCTACTGCCCCATTGAGTGGAAGCGCGAATGCTAAACCTGTTAGTGTGACAACGAAACCCCTGCACTCTTCGACTACTACGCCCTCGCCTGCGCCACCGGCTAAAACTTCAGCAGCAGCAACTAGTACTGTTGCTTCTACTACTACTACGCCGAAGAGTACACCGCCAATTACGTCCCTTACTTCACCACCAGCATCAACTACAGCAGTACCTACTAGCAACATTGCAGCGTCAACTACTGCCACTACCAATGCTGTCACGACTTCGACCAATTCTACTGTTAAACGACCAGCTACTGTTTCTGTGAGCACATCTCCTCGGCCTGTTGTTGTTTCGACATTCAGAAGTCGCCCATCGGCAAAGTCAAAGGCCCCCCAGAAGGGCCCAACTCTGTCGATTGCTGAGACTCTGGCTCTTACGCGATCGAACATGCAAAAGACAAAAGATGCTGCACCCAAGATTGACCCGATGCTCAATAGAAAGCCTGTATTCCAGGGCTCGAACTATTCGCCACGACCAGGTGCAGAGCCATATCGAGCACCTGGGAACAACTTTATCTTCTCGACTGTTAAAAGTACGTTATCGCTCATTTGAGTTTTTTGTGATCCGCCGACTAACCTTTTTGATATTTAGCTGCTGCTACCCCTCCACGACCGCTTGCCGTTAGCCAGTCCTCTCTGGGCACCGGCGACGCCGAAGACGATCCAAGCCTTGCGGCTGCTATGCAGCTTGTGAAGGAGGCATTTGGGTCTGCAGCACAGGAGAGTGAACAGAACGACGAGCTTAGTGCCGAGACTATGGATGCTCTCCAAGAGGCACTTCAGGCTTTGGGTAAGCAGTTTGAAGAAGAGAGCAAGAGTGGAGCACCACAGACCAAGGCATCTCGTGTCATGGCTCGGGTGCGCCGATTCAGGAGCATCAATATGAACACCCCAGAGGAACGGGAGAGGATTCGAATGGAGAACCGTGAACGTAAGAAACGATGGCGAACGTTCAATGCGGATCGAAACAAGGATAACGACCTCAGAGTCCGGGTGCATAAACGTGCTCACAAGCTGTTTGGTACTGAGCCGAGCGAGAAGAAGACTGAATGGATCGAGGCTGAGATTAAGAAACGTCGAGCGCGTAGAATCCAAAAGGAGAAGACGACTGAGCGGTACCAGCTGAACCAGAATGCCAACCCGGCTGCTGCTGCGGCTGCTAATTCTGCTGCTACTGTCCAAGCTGCCTCGACTGCCCGAGCTGCGGTTGCTGCTGTAACATCTGTCGCTCCTCTCTCCTCTCAACCTCCAATTGTAACGACTACCATTCGCTCTGGGAATACTGAGGAAGATGAAGAGGTTAAGGATGATGTTCGAATCTTGCTTGAAAACCTTACCAGAAACGATGTGGATATTAGCGGTGCCCTTTCTATCTTAGCAAAGGATTCGACACTGTTGAAAAACATTTCTGAAATCTTTGGTGATGAGAACGAAGGGGCAGGAGCCAATGGAGGAGCTTCGGGAGTCAGGAGGAGTGCTAGCGAGGCATTTGGTGATGAGATTGCGAATGCGAGCAAGAGATCTCAGCCTGTTAAAGGTTCGGTCACATTCAGAGTACAGAGCTACAAACCATCGTTGCCGGTCGCTTCACCGGTTGAGGGCTCGACTTCCTCGACACAGGCCGTTCTTTCCCCCCGGAGATCGCCTTCTCCAGTGGAAATGTCCATTCTTTCCCCAACGCCTCCACCAAGTGCTTCGAACGATTCGACTGATAAGGACGACGACCCTGAGATTCACGAGCTGGCCGGACTTTTGTCTCAGGCTGTCGACATTCTCAACACGGAGACTTCTACGACTGAGCTCTCTGTTCTAGCCGGGATCCCTCCGCGACCGCCTACTTTTAGAACCTCTGCACCGGTACAAGCAGACTCGACTTCCTCTCCGACTATGAGTGAATCTCTACCTGTCACTAAGGTTCGGCATACTCCTATCAGCCGGCCTTCGTATACCGCTCCGATTTCGTCTGGCGCTGGAATTACCAAGCGGTCTACGCCGCTGAACTCTCCAATATCCACTGTGCGTGAGAAGCTTGCAGCGGTGCCCACAAACAGCCCATTATCGTTTGCGTCACCAAAGCCGCCTCAGTACTACACTCCCAAAAAGACCATTACCATCACTCCGCCGTTCACTGCCAGAAGAGTATCGGAAGAAAAGAGAATCAAAAGTCTCGGTTTCCCCCCTCCGCTTACTTCTTTGGCGCAAGCTCTAAAACGATGATTACGATGATGACGATTCATGATTATTTATTTATACCTTTTGTTATTTGTTACCGTATTATTTTACAGTAATTCCAATATTTATTAATGAGATGGAATGAATTCCCTGCCCAGTGACAGATATTGTATAAATATATAGATAGAGGGGCCAGCCCGTGGGTCAGTAGTAGTTACTTGGTAATAGTTTCGCTACTACCGCTGTTTGTGTCTTCGTCGTCATTATCATTGTCTCCCTCGTTCCCACTGTTCCTATCGTTGTTAGCCTTCGCGAGCACTGTAGGTGCACTCGATGCCACTAGTTGGATCCCCTCTTCTAATGCCTCTAGCTCATGAGTGATGGCAACGGTAAGCAGTGACCAGCTGTTCTTCTCGGCGATCCGTAGGTGCTTCCTAAGCTTGTCGACTGCGCAATTGAGCAGCTCAAACACGTGCTTAGAGTCAATAGCTCCCGGTTTAGAGCCCAGGGAAGAGGTTGACGCGGAAAGCGACCCTTCTAGCGAGTTTTCTAAGTCGCCAATGAGCATGCAAACATCTCTCCACACAACAATACCGTCTTTAAGAGCCATGATTTCCTTGCTGGCCATGGTCTTTTCATCTGAAAACACCTCTGCTTCGCGTGAATAACGCTCCACCTCTTCTCCTGTGGGTACAGCTGGTTCCAACTCCGCCATCTCGTGGCGGTACGAAGAGGATTTCGACATCATGGTGGACCTCATTTCGTGTATGTCAGACTCATTCTTCTGCTTTTTACTGTATAGCTGTTTCAACTTAAACTGTAGGGTAGCAATTTCGTCGTTGATGCCTGTCTGCTCCTTCTCCAAATCACGTATCCTCAATGCCAAATCGGAGTCTGTTTCTATCTGTGCGATATGGCCCTTGAGCTCTGTGATCTTATCTTGAATGACCTTTGTACGCTCCAACCACGCGCGTCGGCTGGACATTTCGGCCTGGTATAGCTCTGCGAGCGCAGTTTCCGTCTCCAGAAGCTCCGACATGGTCTTATCGATGCCCTGTCGCGCTGTCACTATCCATCGCCCTTTTTTCTCGCTCAGGCCGTCCCACTGCCGGTCAAGCAGTTCCTGCAAACGACGCGAAAGGGACTCCTTGTGGTTAACTAGATAGCTCACTGGGGACTTGGTGTGACTGCTATAAGCGGTGTTGGACTTGAACATGCTCAGCGCAGGCCCAAACAGGCTGCTGGAGCTGGGCCCAGCCGCCTTCTGTTTGCCCTTCACGCCGTCTCTGTTGACCCATAGAGAGTCACTCACTTCCCCAGAATCAATGCTGCTACTGCTGCTGTTGCTACTTTCAACTACGGGGGTTCGCCGTCTCTCGACCGATCCCTGGATCATTGTTACGGAGCAGGTAATTGCGAACTACTGGGTTCTATCGTCATATGCGGGGAGTTTAGGCCCCTTCCCCTTTCTAGCGTTGAATGCGGCTGATCGGTATTAATTCAGTGGGCATTACGTCACATAGTTAGCCAGAGCAATCTATTTTTCACGAGCAGCAGGGATATTTAAATAATATCTAGAGCAGCTGCGGTTGGCCTCGCTTAGCGTATACAGTATTAGTTATGTATAGTATTAAGCTGTTTATTGTGGTAGTTGGGCGGTCTGTCCTATCAGGTGTCGTTCATGGGCCCCTCATGCCCCTCACCAACACGATCGAGATAAACTTCCCTGTACCTTAATATCCATAACCACGGTTCCTGTCATGATTTGTATCAACGAGACGGGCTATTTTCACCTTGAGTGATATTTGATGGGCCGTTTTCAGATACTACAGTAGAGAAAGCCGGTATCACTCTTATAAAACTGTCTTTCGGGTACAACGGATGCTATCGCTCCCCCTCATTCATGACGCTATTATCAAACCTCACTATGATAAATGTTCAAAAGATATAGCTGTTCAAACAAAAAGCATCATCATTGCATTCTCATAAACAAACTAAATAATTAATCAAAATCGTATCTATTATTTTTCGACCAGGATCAAAGCCTGAAATCGTTTAAACCTCCTGGTGCTCGGTGGCTCGCTTGTCCTCGAACTCTGGAGCATGGCCAGCGCCTGGAACAGCCTTAATATCAGAGATAGATGGCTGTCGTGGAACGAAGGAAGCGGATCGCCATGCTGGAACCTTCTCCTCCCAGATCTGGTTGATCTCCTCAAGAGTCTTACCCTTAGTCTCAGGGAAGAGGAAGAAAACGTGGAAAGTCATAACCACACAGAAAACACCAAAGATAATGTAAGTCTTCCAGGTAATGTTCTTGAAGGCAGATGGAACGAACATGGCAAGAGCAAAGTTGAAGGCCCAGTTAGCGGCACCACAGAAGGAAGAACCAACAGCTCGCTGCTTGAGAGGGAAGATCTCAGAGCAGTAAAGCCAGATACCTGGACCCCAGGTTGGAGCGAAAGAAGCAACAAAGAGATAAGAGCAGGCAATAACAGCCTTGGAAGCGCTGGAGCTCTCCTTTGGAATGGAGATGGTGATATTTGGATTGTCTTCGCTGATACCGTCTGGCATTGGAACACCATAGGTAGCCAAAAGACCAGCAACAGCAAAGAGCCAAGTCATCATGAGAACAGCGCCAACAAGGAGCAAAGGTCGTCGACCCCACTTGTCAATCCAGAGCAGAGCTGGGACGGTCATGACAGTGTTGATAACGTACTGAATGGCAGATGGGATAAGGTTGGTGTTACCCTCAAAGCCGGCCATCTGGAAAATGTACACAATGTAGTACATCATAACGTTCATACCACAAAGCTGCTGCCAAACCTGAGCCCAGAAACCAACCATGGTTCGGTTGATAGAATCCTTCTTGAACAGGTCAAGGATGGTAACGTCGGCAGACTCTCGGTCAATTCGGACCTGCTCCTTAATCTCCTCAACCTCAATGAGAACCTGTGGATGGTTGACATCACCGCCACCCTGAACGTTGGCAATGATGTGGATAGCCTCCTCCCATCGGTCCTTGTTACCGAGCCATCGTGGAGACTCTGGAAGAATAAAAGTACCAACGAGCAACAGGAAACCTGGAACCATCTGGATACCCCAAGCAAGTCGGAAGGAGGTAGTGCTATCAATGAAGGAACAGCCATAGGCAATGAAGAACATAATCAAGATACCCCAGGTAACAGCCCACTGGAAGAGACCGACCAATCGACCTCGAATGTTGGCTGGAGAAAGCTCAGCAACATAAACTGGAACCTGAGTGGAAGCGAAACCAATGGCAACACCAGCAATAACTCGACCAACAATAAGCTGGGCCTGGTTCTGGGCAGAGCACTGAATGGCAGCACCAATCATCCAAATGACAGAAGAGATCTGAATAGTTGGCTTTCGGCCGAGCTTATCAGAAATGTAACCGGCACCAAGACAACCAAGCAGGGAACCACCGGCCATCGAGGCAGTGATACCACCCTGAGTAAGCGAATCTGGGTGGTTAAAGTATTCGAGGTATGCTCTCTGACCAATGAGACCAGAGACGGAGGAAATATCGAAACCGAACAGCATACCACCGATCGTAGCGATAAACGCCACGACGTATGGATTGTAAACAGTATACATTGTTAGATGTATATTATATTAGAACAAGTGAAGTTGATCTTAATAAAACGAGTCTCCAATCGAGGGAGATTCAATGCTTTAAATATTTGGCAAGAATTCTTCGGAGGAAGCCCCTCATACCGGAGCCTGTACTGAAAAAAAAAAAAAGATTGCCCCACCATTATGTTTCTCCGGGTTCCAATACAGTTGACCCGTAGTTTGCTTTTTTGAAGCTTTTTTTTTAACACTCTGCCCAAAACCTACTACAAAAGCAAACATTGCTCCCAGTTTAGGCAGTAAATGCCCCGCGTTTCAATTCCCCCACCTTGTTTTTCCGAGGGCCGTTGAAGGCGGCCAAATAACGCTGCATGATTCTGGAATAGGAAATTTTCACTGCGAAAAAAGGCCACCGCACCACTCCCCGAGAAAGATTCTCCCCTCATCAGGTGCCCCTCCTTACGTAGTCATCGGGGAAGGGAATGTCATAGACCTGAGCGCCGAGATATTCTCCCCCTTCGGAAGGAACATTAAAAAACCCTGCTGTTTTATCGAGCTAAGATATTCGTGTTCTACTTTAGAAAAAAGGGCAGGAATGAAGTCATATACTTACAGGTAATATTCCCAATATACCCGGGACCGCTACATTACGTACGCACTGATGTCACTGGACTGAGGCCGGCCAACTGGGAAGAAGAAAAGTTTTTTTGCCGTGGGGCACCCAGTAAGCGGGGTCCGCATCCTGAGACATATATCTCTAATGAGGACAGACTCTCAAATTTGAAAACGCCTCGAAGTTGTATCCTACCTACTACGGCCCCGGCTTACCCCCCGGATCAATATTCTCCCCGGGTTAATATTCGGTACGCGGAGGTGGGGGGCAAAGGATGCAACCTATCATGTTTCGGCAGTAGACTTTTCTCTCTTTTTCTCAGGCCAGGTGGGGGCTGCGTAGGTGCAGCTTATTGTGTGTGGGCATGAGGTGCCCCTCAACGTTAAGCCCTACGGATTAATTATTACACATTGTGTATTACAAAGAGACTCATTCGGCAGCTCCTTGCCAAACAAGGGCTTGTGGTTCAGCAGCGATCAAACTATGGTACCAGATAAGCTTTGAAGATCGAACGGTTAACGTCCATTCAAAATACGGTATGAAAATAAATAAGTTTTTTACAAAGTTTACGGTAGTACAATCTAGGGGTACAGTTTTGGCAGTGTAATGGCGCCGGTAGGTAATCCGGGGAATACCGGGGGTATCTCCTGACGGCGATGGCCTTTTTTTTTTTTTTTTTTGTATAATCGCTCGCTGGATGGCGGTGGTGGGCACTCGAGTTAGCGACAGAAATCAGGAGTTGTTGCTTGCTGCCATCTCATGTACAGGAACGTATATACACAGTAGTTACCCGCATTTTTACATGGTGATCGTGTCTACCCTCCCAGAGACAATGCGGAATGAAGCAGCAGGGCGTTGAGGAGAATGGCTTTCTCCCCTTCCCCAGACCATGTTCGTATCCCCCAAGCGAGCCAAAAAGGAGAAATCAGGTCATTGAAGAGACATACGTAATGGTTACATAATGGTTACATGGTATACTAATTGTAGAGCTATAATTAACTCATACAGGTACCCAGGTCTCCCTCTGCAGTCAATAAATGGAGTGGTAGTAGTAAGCGGGGCAAAAATTAGCACAATGTCTTATTAACTCTGTGATTCCTGGATGAAGTTGAGTAGGGAACCTGACACTGAGTCGTCGTGTTGAGCCCCGTACCAAGAATTCCATTGCCGTTGGTTCCCATGGCACCACCGGCAGTTGTAAAAGCCGCAGGGGGAAGAATGGGGTACATTATTAAAAGCGGAAATACTCCCTAGTGCTTGGGTGGTCAGTCCAAGGCAGGGAGGTGATACCGCCAGTAGCCACAGCCTTAACATCTGAAATGGACGGCTGGTGGGGCACAAAGGAGCTCGACTTCCAGGCAGGGATTTTCTCATCCCATATCTGGTTGATTTCTTCGAGCGACTTGCCTTTTGTTTCGGGGAACATGAGGAACACATGGATGAGCATGGCAAAGCAGAAAACACCAAAGATGATGTAGGTCTTCCACGTAATGTTGTGGAACGCTGATGGCACAAACAGGCCGAGTGCAAAGTTAAAAATCCAGTTGGCAGACCCGCAGAGACCATTGGCCACGGCTCGCTGCTTGAGGGGGAAAATCTCAGAGCAGTAAATCCAAATACCAGGGCCCCAGGTCGGCGCAAAAGATGCGACAAACAGGTATGAGAGCGCGATTATTGCCTTGGAGGCAGCCTTGTGCTCGGGTGGGATAGTAATAGTAATGTTTGTATTGTTCTCGACCTTGTCAATCGGCTCACCATATTGCGCCAGCAGGCCTCCAACAGCAAACAGAATAATCATCATGAGCAGCGCTCCGGAAAGCAATAGTCGACGCCGACCCCACTTGTCAATCCACAACAAGGCAGGAACGGTCATGATGACATTGATGACGTACTGAATTGCCGAAGGGATGAGGTTCTTGTTGCCCTCAAATCCTGCCATCATGAAGATGTAGACCACATAATACATCATAATGTTCATGCCGCACAGCTGCTGCCAAATCTGGCCCCACAGGCCAACCATGGTCCGCCTCAACGAGTCTCCCCTGAACAGGTCAATGAACTGCACTTCGTGGCTCTGTCGGTCCATTCTAACCTGCTCCTTGATCTCTTCAAGCTCGATGAGCACCTCGGGGGAGTTTGCGTCGCCGCCCGTCTGCACCAATGCGATAATGTCAATGGCCTCCTCCCACCTATCATGCGCTGCGAGCCACCGCGGCGACTCGGTCAGCAAGCTCATACCGCCCAATAACAGCAGGCCGGGCACAATTTGAAGCCCCCAGGCGAGCCGGAAGGAAGCCGTGCTGTCAATGTAGGAGCAGCCGTAGCCAATAAAGAACATGATCATGATACCCCAGGTGATAGCCCATTGGAAGATACCGACCAATCGACCTCGGATGTTTTTTGGAGACATTTCAGCAATGTAGACCGGCACCTGGGTTGAAGCGAACCCGATAGCGACCCCGGAGATTATGCGACCAATGATGAGCTGCGCTTTATTCTGTGACGAGCTCTGAATGGCCGCACCAATGCACCAAATCGCAGAGGATATCTGGATGGTGGGCTTTCGGCCCAGTTTGTCAGAGATGAAACCGGCCGCCAGGGAGCCCACAAAGGAGCCTCCCGCCATGGCGGCCGTGATACCTCCCTGCTGTAGAGACGTGGGGTTGCCAAAGTATTCGAGGTAGTGCTTCTGGGAAATGAAGGAGGATACTGAGGATATATCAAATCCAAAGAGCATCCCACCCAACGTAGCGATACCCGCTACGAGGTACGGATTGTACACTCGATACGCCGGAGAGGACGACTTCATGGGTCTCCGCTCTCAAAGGCTCTCACCACACTGCTGTATGAAATAGATTTGTATACGGTAGCTAGGAGGAAAAACCGTTGTAAAAATACCCCTCCTGATGGTAAGTGAAATAATTTTACAACCATAGCTTCTAGACTTTCCCACAATGTACGCACAAGCGGTGGCATGTGCGCGAAGAATACATACAGTACTGCCAAGATAGAGTGGGAGGGAGTGCATGTACGGGGCAAAAGAGAGTACACGCGTACATACATTATGGTCTCCTCTTTTCCCGTCAAGGCAAAGCGGGCCAATGATCACTCAGAAAGTCGAACAGACTTCGGTGCCCGGAGGACCCACTAGGAGAATCCATGTCCCGTGGCCTACCCTAATATCATGCCCATCTCGTGTCCTTTGCGCTCCGCTACTACTGTAGTAGCCGAGTTGAACGGGGCTGTTACTTATTAACGGATATGTTTCAATATCATCTCAATGGAGATCTTTAGTGCTAAAAAAGCTCGACTGGGGTACATGCGGTACCACATTACGTGTATTGAAGTTAACCGTGCATACCGTTGCAACGGCTAATCCGTCCATGAGACCTGTGCGCAGATATAATAATAGGGACCTACAGTAGTGAGGCTGGTAAGCCCTCCTTTGTGTACCTCCCAGTACACCGCTCTAGAGGTACTTTCACTTTTCCAAAGGTCACCAAACGGAGAGCAAACGACCCCCGCTGATTTTAGGGGGGGAGCTCGTGTTAGCCGTTTGGAACAATTGCGACACGGCGGCAGCCCTATGACCCACTGGGTGCGCTTTGCTTTACAGCCTGTTGAGACACTTTTCACGTGACAGTTTATACTTTGTATTTTGTGGCATGGCGGTCCGATACGTTAATTCAGTGGCATACAGCTGCGCCGCTCTCCACCTGTGGAGGATCAACCTCAAGAGCCGACTACGATGATAATAATGCCCACTGGTTTAAGCGGCCCGTTACGGGGTTAATAATACTCCAATCGGCCCCCGTAGCACGTAATTGGATATAAAATAATTGATATGTTGCGTATTACAAAAAATTATAAATGTCCAAAAAAAAGATTTCGATAGATGTGTAAAGCAAAACGAGGAAGAAAAAAAAAGATTGAATTAAGAGTGGAGATTAGACCTGGGCTGGAGCAGGGGACTCCTCTTCCTCAAGGGCCTCCTTCTCGTTAATTGAGCCGGCCGCCTGGACGGCCTTGACATCAGAGATGGATGGCTGTCGTGGAACGAAGGAAGCGGATCGCCAAGCCGGGATCTTCTCCTCCCAGATCTGGTTGATCTCTTCCAGGGACTTGCCCTTGGTCTCTGGGAACATGAGGAAGACGTGGATGATCATGCAGAAGCAGAACACACCAAAGATAATGTAAGTCTTCCAGGTAATGTTCTCGAATGCAGTTGGCACGAACATGGCAAGGGCAAAGTTGAAGGCCCAGTTGGCAGCACCAGTAAGACCGTTGGCAATGGCTCGCTGCTTCATGGGGAAGATTTCAGAGCAGTAAATCCACATACCGGGACCCCAGGTTGGGGCAAAGGAGGCAACAAACAGATAGGCACATGCAATGACACCCTTGGAAGCGCCGGAGTTCTCCTTTGGAATGGTGATGGTAATGTTTGGATTATCTTCATCGATACCGTTTGGCATGGCGACACCGTAGGTGGCCAGGAGACCGGCAGCACAGAAGCACCAGATCATCATAAGCACACCACCAACCAAGAAGACTGGTCGTCGACCCCACTTGTCAATCCAGAGCAGAGCTGGGACGGTCATGACCATGTTGAGCACGTACTGAATGGCGGATGGAACAAGAGCAAGATTACCCTCAAAACCAGCCATCTGGAAAATGTACACAATGTAGTACATGATGACGTTCATGCCACACAGCTGCTGCCAGATTTGACCCCATACGCCGACCATGGTTCGGTTGATAGAGTCCTTTCGGAACAGATCCATAATGGTCAGGGACTTGGCCTCCCGCTCAATTCGGATAACCTCCTTGATCTCCTCAACCTCGATCAGGACCTCTGGGTGGTTGGCGTCACCCTTAGCCTGGACGTTGGCAATGATCTCAATGGCCTCCTCCCATCGGTCATGGGCCGCAAGCCATCGTGGAGACTCAGAAAGGAAGAGCATGCCGAAGCATAGAAGGGCACCAGGCACGATCTGGAGACCCCACGCCAGTCGGAAGGATCCAACGCCGTCAATGAAGGAGCAGCCATAGCCAATGAAGAACATGATCATGATACCCCAGGTGATAGCCCATTGGAAGATACCGACCAATCGACCTCGAATGTTCTTTGGCGACATCTCGGCAATGTAGACTGGGACCTGGGTAGAGGCAAGACCGATGGAAATACCAGCAACGACTCGGCCGACAATGAGCTGGGCCTGGTTCTGAGCAGAAGACTGAATGGCAGCGCCAATCATCCAGATGACAGAAGAGATCTGAATAGTTGGCTTTCGGCCAAGCTTATCAGAGATAAAACCAGCGAAGAAAGAGGCGAGCAACGAGCCGCCAGCCATGGACGCGGTGATACCACCCTGGGCAATGGCGGAGGGGTGGTGGAAGTAATTCTTATAGTGCTCCTGCGATACGAATGAGGACACAGAGGAGATATCAAACCCGAACATCATACCACCAATGGTGGCGATGAACGCTACGATATACGGATTGTAAATTCGTAGCATTGCGAAGATTGAGAAAGCGTTCGAGGTGACCTTCTTCAATGCACCCCGGGGATGTTAAGGTGTATTTATACACACACATTACCACCCTAGCTATGGATGGCGAGTCATTGAGAGGTTTCTTTTGCAGCTGTGAAGATTCTTGGAACTGTAAATTAACAGTTACAGTGCTTTTTTTAACGGCGTAGCGCTTGGACCTCGTGTTATTCCAAGAAGCTTTACGAGGGGGTTGTATTGCTTTTTGAAATCGCCCATTTACGAGGTATGTTAAGCGAGCGTAACCCCGCCATACCTATACTAAGATGCTACATGAAGCACCTAGTGTACGATCCAGACATACACTCCACCTCAGCTATTACACATCAATACAGTACACAGAGCCAAGGATTTCGGCGGTGGGGGTGAGGGGTGTGAAGACATGCATTGGACTGTTCCGTCAATCAATATCCGCCAAAACTAGTTGCGAAAGTATACACAATTGCAGAAACAAGAAAAGACTCTACGTACGTGATCAATCTATGAATTCGTATACGCGCTCCATTGTGCATGCCATTAAATCAATCTGTCAATTGTTCGCCTATATGTATCGTACCAACTTCACCTATATACACGCGCACATGTGTAATGTACAATATAGTATATGTATCTCCTACAGACTCGTATTTTTACAAACGTTTGAATTCGCTGTACACACGGCAATACATCGGCCTAACGAGTTTGGGGTTGGTCCTTTTCGGGCGGGGGTGGAGGGGTGGAGGGGTGGCTGCTTATTGAGTCTCAGCAGCCTCACTCATCCTGCACGCTCTACCGGTTGTACAAGTACAAAAAAATAAATAGAAGTACAGGGGGAAAAGGAGGGACCTTGCTAGGCCCCACATTGTCTCAATACCTATCGGCTCATCAGGTTTATACAGTTGGCCCCTGGACGCCAGGACGCACACGCCCACACAGCTTCTATCCTGCGAAGAGCACAAGAAAGCTATCCCCGAACAATATGGCAGGCCTGTGCTCCACGGCTGAGGAGAATGCAACTACCCCAGACTGGCGAAGGAGATAACAGCCACGGAGAACAGTCCGAAATTACGTGGAGAGCACTTTTCGCTGTTGTACTCCTTATTAAAAGCACGATCACGCTAGTAGTTAACATTTAAAGCAGCGAAAAAGTCTCGTTTGTAACTCTGGTTTAACATTGGAGCGGCTTTCGGTCTCAAGCAAAAATACGGCGCATGGACATTGTTGCCGGCCGTGCATAACTGCCAATGCGCCCTACGTAGATGTCTGTCGATCATGTAACGCTGGGTATATTCCAATATTGGGCAGCGGCGTCAGAAGGCGCTTTATGAAAGAATGCCGAGGCAAAAGTTCAAACGCGTCAAGGCATCGGGGAACCCGGTACGGCCACATCCTCTCAACGGTCGCTGACGAAAACGGCATGATGTTTGACCGATCAGGCTGTTTTGATTTTCAATTTAAAGACACGCTTCCTTCGTCTGTTTCAGAAAAGAGTCGTATCAGTGGCCGCCAATTTTTCGTACTTAGTACCTGGCACTTGAGAGATTCTTCGATCAGGAATGCAACAGCTGAATTCACAAGGGAAATACATGATACAGCTTAGATTGCCGGATATAGATGTTTTTCTTTTTTTGTAGTTCCCCGGTTGCATGTTGAAAATTTCTTTACTTAAGGGGTAAACTGCACAGTGAGGGGTCATACAGGCACATCAGATTTCTCACCATAGCTCACTACTACTACTTGTATTTACACTGTACTGTATGTAGTGTATACAGTACGTACGCATGTAAGCACATCTTAATTACATTCCCAGTTGCTGTTCAAAATTAGCACATGCAGGTGTACTGTAATATACAGTAGTTCGGTAATGTAACTATAGCACTGCAGGCCAGAGCCTGTATTACCGCTCATAATACCGATATTTCTCAGCTCAATACTCCGGCCGATCTTTTTTCGTCTTATATTCTCGTGTAACGAGCCATAGCTAGAAACACGGCAAATCTAGACACAAGGAGAATCTGAGCAAGCAAACTATGCAGTGTGCACACAATGTTGTACTACGATAGTCGAGATCTGAATTCTTTTTTCGGTGGTGACTAGGTGTACTACAGTAGGGCACAACTATGGGAGATCCTATTGGCGGGGCGGGGCGGGGGAAGGGGGGGACTCAGCGGCTATAGGACCATGGTAGGTGACGTATTTGCTTCCGGTATCGGAAGGTGGGGTTACTCCGGATTAATTAAAACCGTTGCATAAGGGGCTGGTGCTATACATGGTACAAATGCACTTCCCCCACCTGTATCTGTCCAGCAAATGACTCGCGAAGTCAATGTACAGGGCATGGAATGCTTTTCGCCAGGATGTAATGTACGCCCTGAAACCCACACGCTCGTACCGCTAGGGCGATATGGTGTGCAAAAGGTTAAAATTGTACTGTACCCACATGTACAGCTACCGTTTACTATGGTGAATTTGAGACATTGACTCCATCCCGGTCCGAGATATAGGTGTCGTAAAGTAGCTCCATCCAGTTACATTTCATGTTATCGAATCTATCTACAGTAGTAGTGGATAGAGTCGAAGAAGTGGGCCCAGTTGATCACACAAGTAAGACTCCAGGGTCTCCACAAAGGCCTCTGTATATGTAGACTACTGTAATCCTGCCCCTTTGATCTGCTGCATATATTCGGGCAGTCAGTCAATAGCCTCTCGTGATCCGTTGTGGCAGGCGAATACCATGCTGTACAGTACATGTTATCTAGAACGATATCGTGTCTTTTTTTTTTTCTTGTTATAGAAATTTCCCACATTTTTCATAATATCATCATGCTCTCTACTTCCATTGGTCTAGATAGGCATTTGCGTATCCTAGCACTTGTCTAAGTCTGTCGCGCATTTCTGTGTCATTTAATGGCTCTACCCGGGTACTGCTGTCCTCGGGAGATGTAACATCTCGAATTAAGTCAATTAGCATCAAAGCGGCGGCGTCTGTGCTTCGATCAAGGACGTTACGGGTATCTCCTCCTTCCGCTCTCCATCTGCTGTAGTCGTACTTCTCCGTCTCACTCAGGCGCTTGGACCAGTCATTATTCGTCGCATAAAACCGGTCAACGACATCAGGAGTCCTGAGGTAAGGCACCCGATATACCAAGTTATGGCCATTCTTGAACTGGATCCAATGGTTCAGCACAGAATCGGCAATTAATGGCTGAGCCGGAGTGCAACCATTGCCGTTCTCATCGCACTGGAATAGTCCCCCTACTAAAGTACCTGGCCTGTATAGGGACAGTTGGCGAAGGGCGTACTTCTTACGCCGGACTAATTTCGTACAGGCAAGTTCACCTTGTAATCGCCCCACTATTTCTGGGCAAACGGTATGGTTCCATGCAAGATCCATTGAACCCGGAATGGGTTCTTCCAATTCATATTCAACGGTTCCCCTCTTACAATAAGTAATTATCATGCGATGGTCAACTACTTCACTCCCTCTATGATGTTCCAGCTCCCGTTGTATCCGAACACCTGTGTACGGCAGCCATGCAATAGACGTGGCGGGGTTGCAGGCTCTAGAACGCAAAACCTGAATTTTCGATGAACCGACTGTCGCTCCTGTTGCCGGTATCAACGCCAAGATAATCAGGAATAGCCCCGTGAACATCGCCGACTGGCAAGGATTATAACGTATTGTAGTCTCTTGCTTTTTGTTTTGGCAACGGATCCGTTCCAATTGAGTTTATCCGGTAACTTCGCATAACCCCCTATTCCCTGAGATAGCTTATTTCTTCTGTCTTACCAAGGTATTACTAACTTGCCCCTGTAGTACAACTGGTTGTGAGAGGGCCAGTTAGCTTCTTTGGGTTCTACCGTTCCAGTTTGAACAGATACAAAAGAGCAGATACCATCATCTCTCCGTAATGACGGTATCATGGGGTGTCATGTCAATACGCATACAATTGCAAAGTTGGACCATTTCATCCCCTACGCCGCTCATTTCTAGCTCTCTGTGCGAGTATAGGGCTAGAAAAGTCGACCAGTGTCTCTAGTTCAGCAAACCAATTAGGAACTTTAGATATTTGTAAACAAGAATTGTAATGGGCGGCCCGATTAACAGTGTCGAGAGAGTCAATAATACTAACCGACCAGCATTGATTTGCCCTTTAAAATGCGAAGGCTGTCTTTCGAGCAGTTCTTCAGTGACGACGGTCATCTGAGCCTCTAGTCGACCCAGCTGATCTAATATGTCATGCTGGTTCTGAATAAGCTTGTGCTCATTATGCTGATGATAATATCGGGAATCCATGGTTGAATTATTATCAGTTGATCTAAGAGACTCTTGAGATTCAAGCGAGTTTGAAGATCCACGCGCTGTTTGGTAGTCTTCAACACCATCAAGCCAGCTCAACAACGGTTCTGTTTCCGTTGGTACTTTATCAGATCTCTCTGCCAGTTTCATTTATCTAGAGCTCAGTAAAAAGATATGTATGTATGAACTAGTGACAATCCTCTGCCTTTCTATATACCACATTGTCAAATTAAAGTAAGACCTCAGCCCCGTTTCACCATCGAGAGTTAAAATCGTTCCACTGAAAGCTTAACGTTATTTTGGTTCCTTCAAGGCAGTACAGCTTGGAATTGATCCGAACGGTGTTCCGATGTCATCACCAGACGATTCGTCGCGCGTTCATCATGGCAATAGGGCATTGGATCGAGACGCGACTAGCGGGAAAGAGACTTTTTATAAGCTCCCACTTCGACCTGGATACCTGTAGCTATGAGATCAGGGCGACAGACATAGACTCATTATGGCGCGAGTCTCTTACCCTTGAAAGGATCCTGCGTCGGGGGACCCAAGTGTGTCCGTTTCTTATCAGTGAACGTAAGAACAGCTCAAGAAGCGTCCGCAGTGCACTAAGGGAAATTCAGAAAGCACTAAAAGGTGAGATCAAGTTAGTCACGACCACTGATTCCGGTTTTCATAATTCAAATGCCGCTCTGGAACAAACCCAGGCCGACTCCGTCGAGACCCAAGAACCACCTTCTTCACCTGTGGGGACTCCTCCTTCTAGTGGAGTCCAGGATGAGCTTGATAAGGACGAAGATTATGATCATCCCGAAGCAAGTCTAAAGGATGATAGCTTGAATAGCAATATATTAAGATTGGCCGTCCAGCAGCCGATAGAAAATCTTGGGGTTCTAAACTGGATATTTGAGCTTCACAAATGCACTGCAGCCGAGAGAACAAAAGCCGTACTAGATCTCATTGATGACGAAGTACGCCAGGCATATTACTTACGCTCGGGTGCTGATGGATTAGAGAAGGAGCATTATAAGGATGAGCTTCGGAAAAAGAAGCTAGTCGAGAACAAGTTTGGAATACAAGCCGCCAACGAGCTTAAATTCTTTGATAATACAAGGTACTGGGAAAACTTCAAAGAGAAATTCCAGCAAGAGGAGCACCCTGACACTGCGACAGTCCTTATTTCTCAGGCGGAGTACTGGGGTCAAAGCTCTGAACACCTCCAAGAGGATAAAGAAGAAAACTCTACCATTGATGGGAGCGACAGCCACAGATCATGGATCGGTACTCAGTCACAGGGGAGGTCAACGCCGCAACCTTCATTCATCGAGCCGGTGACCCCTACCAAGAAGCGAACATATAGCGACTTTTCCTCTCAGCAATCTCAATCTCAAAGTGCCATCAGCACATCAATTGTCTCTCCGAGGAAAAATAAAAGAGTACGCCAGGAATTGCTCAACAAAAAGAAGAAGGCACCAAGAAGGTTATGATTGACTGTACTACTTTTCGAGCTTGTTGCTATATGACTTTAATGCCTGAATACTAGCCTTGACCTCACTGTTGTCGTAAACTCCATGCGAAAGGTTCAGCCATACAGCACCCCATGCATCCACGAGTTCCAGTAGCTGTTCCTTCGTGATGGCTATGGGCGGACAGCTTTTGACTCGGGATAGCACTGCATTGGGTAAAAGTTGGCCGAATACAGATATTTTAAACCGCTTGAACAGTTCCAAGAGGTCTTCAGTGTTGCGTATCGCATCCGGGTTGTACTTGAAATAAGCGAGCTCGAATGGCTCATATGCTTCACGCATGTGAAAATCCACGCATGCTACAACTTGTCCAAAAAGATATTCCTCGATCGATTCCGAAAGAGCGCTCACTGAAGTGGCAGATTCAAACTCGCGAATGAACTCTGCTAATGCTTTGCGTTTAACCCCCGCTTCAGTCAGTTGAGGTTCGGGCTCGGGCTCGGGCTCGGGCTCTGGAAGCCGAGGAGCTGAATTGTCGGCATGTATGCTATGCTCAAGGCCAACCGAAGGAGCATATACTACGGGCTCGGTTCTGGCATTGAGGAAGTCATCCATATCTATATCCATGCCATCATTATCGATAGTGTCGGGTGGAATTTCCCGCACTCGGATGGGTGCTGGAGCGGGATTAGACAGCTTTTGAGGGACTGCAACTGTTCTAACACTATTCGGATCGTGCTTAGATACTCGATCAAACTCCTCCTTGACCACTTGAGCGATCTTAAGCGCGGTCATTTCTTTAGCAAAACTCACAGTACGGATGTCATGTACCAGAGCCTTGACCGCAAGATTTCTATCATTGGTAAGAATCACTGTCAGTGCATTACGGTATTTTTGGAAGAAAAGACAGCAGTCGAGAATTGAATCGTCACCCCGGAGATTAACGTTCTCAATCTCCGTCAACTTTTGTCCAATAACTGCGGGATCTCGTGCTGCTAGACAGCTCTGTATCCAGCTAATGGCGTTTCTGGCCAATCTGCCAATGCTGGTATTTTCCCTAGTAACTCGTTCGGTAGTTTTGAGGTCATCTAATTCTTGTAGAGTGCAGAATGGAATAATGATATAGTGGCCAAACTGGCTATGTAAGCTCCTAAGCTCCTTCAGCAGCCCCAGATGCGAAATAATGAAGTTGGTGTCTACAACGAGTACCGGCTTAAGATGCTCCCGGGATACTACTGTAGATCCAATAGTCTCACCACGAACAGCAATATTGGTTGACTGTCCTGGAGCCGTAACGTGGCGCCTATTTTCGCTCAATACACTATCTATATCTGATAACTGCGATGGATCTTCAATATCCATCATCACAGCGTCCCCCATCATCGCTACACTGTTCACAGGCCTTCATAATATTCATCTTTGATGATTAGACAGTGCAGATGGGCACGGAGATCCGATATTCCTCTAGTGTATACAAATGCGTTGGTGAGCAAGTATGGTGAAGTCTATTCAGCACTGTAAATTCTTACCAGGAGCATGGTAGGCGCTCTGTTCCAATAGTTTCTAAATATCGATTCCTGGAACTGCGTCCGATCTATTTCATTGGGTTTCTCCGACGGCACCCTTTCCCGCCGTCTTGAGTAGTCCAACTGCCGCAGCGGAGATGTTGCTGCAGTTCATTATCAACTGCCGCAGCGGAGATGTTGCTGCAATTCATTAGAACTGCCGCAGCGGAGATGTCGCTGCAATTCATTATCAACTGCCGCAGCGGAGATGTTGCTGCAATTCATTATCCCCTCCCTGATGTACTGCTGTATCACGTACTACAATGTACTAATACTTGCTTCTTGATTCTCAATCTTTACTATTGTAGTTTGGTTTCACCATACAGCCGCAGTCAATTATGTCCGCCGACGGCGGACCCTTGAATGCGTGCGCAGGCTTGCTGGGCAGCCGCACGCACGTCAACGGAATTACCCCTCTCATATTAAAACTCGAGACAAAGCCTTGAATTGGATCCCGATGGCTGGACTCAAGTATAAAAAGGGCTTTTAAAGCAGAGGTTATATAAAACTATTGTAATAACAATTGAAAGAAATTTGTTGAATACAGAGCAAAGAAAAATAATGTCACTTGCTGGAAAGACTGTTGTTATCGCTGGAGGTGTTAAGAACCTCGGTGCTCTCTGTGCGCGAGAGCTGGCTGACCTTGGTTCTCCAAACTTTGTGCTCCATTATCACTCAACCAGCGACAAGGGCAACGCCGATAAACTGGTTTCTGAATTGTCCGGCAAAGGCTCTAATGCCGTTGCCGTCCAGGGTAACCTTGAAAACGTTTCTGAGATTACGAAGCTGTTTGACACCGCCATTGAGAAGTTTGGTGGGGTTGACATTGCTATCAACACTGTAGGCAAGGTTCTCAAGAAGCCAATTCTTGAGCTGAGCGAGGCAGAATACGACCAGATGTTCGATGTCAACTCGAAGGTAGCATTCTTCTTCATTAAGGAGGCTGGTGCAAAGCTCAACAAGGGTGGTAAGATTGTGACCATCTTGACCTCTCTCCTTGCTGCCTATACTGGTTTGTATTCCCTGTATGCTGGATCCAAGGCACCAGTTGAGCACTATGTCCGAGCTGCTTCCAAGGAGTTTGCTGAGAGGGAGATTTCTGTTGTGAACGTTGCTCCAGGGCCAATGGATACTCCATTCTTCTACGGCCAGGAATCCCCAGAGGCGGTGGCCTTCCATAAGTCTCAGGCCTTGAAGGGTCAGCTCACTGACATTAAGGACATTTCTCCAATTGTGCGATTCCTTGTAACTGAGGGTTGGTGGATCACTGGTCAGACTATCTTCGCCAACGGTGGTTACACCACTCGGTAAACATATCCGTCTATATTGAATATCATATCGTATATCTGGTGTCGAGAATAAAACGTAGCATTGGTAGCTGGTTGGCAGATCAATGTACGGATTGCAGCCGTGCAGCACCCTCACCCAACGCATGTCGGTTTGTACATTACCATTGCCGATGAGTTAATTATTAACAGTAGATTCACCAATAAGGAACCAATTCTTCTCGCAAGAGTCTATCCAGAGTTCAAGTGCTGCACTCGTACTCGCGGATATACCCATACAATACGAGTTAAAGTTGTACGTATCCAAATGCGGGCTATAGGTTTGCCATTGTGTTTCATTTGTGTTCCCACTGTAATGCCTCCATATCCAATTTTAACCATGCGTAAAAAATTGTGCAGAGTACAAACCTTACGAATGTACCAAGCAGCGCAAATTAGAAAAGGGTAATGATGTGATATCTGCATATTAATCTGGCACGGAAACGGTCTCGCATTGTGATCTACAAAAGCTTTTTTCACCCAATACGGCGATTTTCAACTACCAATACATGACTAGTTGTGCAGATAGAATTCGATGCTCTTCCTCCGCAGATGCACGAAAGGACCGTGTAGGATTTTTCTGTACTTGTAGTCGCACTATAAAAAAAAAAGAAGTAGGTAGGGCTCTCACGATTTATTTTCAAGCGTGAAATTTTCGTTGTGCGGCTATTGGCGCAACCAATGTCTCAGAACTATATGCGCGCGACGGACGGAGCATACCCATGCGGCGATATTTACGTCTGCAGCCGTTGAATATATAAAGGGCAAGAGGGAAAACTTTTATCTTGCAAACTAGTACGACATACGAAAGTAAAAATGGGTTTCCCATCTTTCCAAGCATCTAACGCCGTCATATATCTGACCTATGGAGCGTTCCTCGTTATGGGGTGCGCTGTCGCGTGGATCAAGCGAAAGAACAACTTTTTGAACAGTAACAAGACCCAAAAGGGTAGGTAACCAGTGTTGGTGACTAGAAGGATTTGATTTGCTAATAGGTTGTTTCTAGCCATTCCTTTGGCGCTTAATTTTGTCGCTTCCGGTTAGTATCCGAATATTCAGATACTGTGGAGCGGCATTATTTTCACCATTTCCAAAAGAACTTTTGAGAGTACTTTTGAGCAGTTAACGACGGGTGCAGGTTGGAGTGAATGCTCCTTCCGGCTGAGATAATACCGTTTGAACTCGAACAAGTTAGCACTTGCGTGAGAATAGTGTCTGCTCTTTCATCCCCCTTTATTTGTATCGTAGTTTTTTTCAAGGGGGATGGTTTGTATTGGCAAGACTAACTGTGTTTCTAGCTATGGGATGTGGTATCCTAACGACCTATCCGCAGATTGCGACCATTGCAGGCGTTCAGGGTTTGGTGGTCTATGCCCTCAGTTCCTCGTTGCCACTGATGATGTTTGCGTTTCTTGGTCCATTTGTTCGACGAAAGTGTCCTGATGGGTTTGTGTTGACTGAGTGGGTCCGACAGCGATATGGCATTATTGCTCAGCTTTACCTCTCTTTCTTCACTATCGCGACCATGTTTTTGTACCTTGTTGCTGAGCTGAGTGCTATCCAGCTGGCGATTGAGAGTCTTACGGGGCTGAATGCACTCCCAGCGCTTATTGTGGAATGTGTAGTCACTACCATTTACACTGCGCTTGGCGGCTTTAGCACATCGTTCTTTACCGATAATATCCAGGGAGCCATGGTCACGCTGTTGCTCGTCGTCTGTGCCATCTCTATGGGCGTTTACGTTGACGTTGACCGGTCGCTAATTGAGCCGTCTGGTCTCACGAAGGCTTCGACGCTTGGATGGCAGCTAATCTACATTCTCCCAGTTGCGGTTGCTACTAATGATTGTTTCTTGTCTGGATTTTGGCTGCGAACTTTTGCTTCGCGGACTGATAAGGACTTGTTCATTGGTACCACTCTTGCAACCATTATCACGACTGTTTTCCTGACTTTTGTAGGATGCACTGGTCTTTTGGCCGCGTGGTCTGGGCTCTATCCTAGCTCACCAGATGATGATGGGTCTATGACGTTCTTTGTGGTGTTGCTTCAGATGCCTGCATGGGTGGTTGGATTTGTCATTGTGTTTACTGTGGCCCTCAGTACTGCTGCTTTTGACAGTTTGCAGTCTGCAATGGCCTCTACAATCTCCAATGACATTTTCCACAATAAGCTGCATGTTGCTTGGGTGCGACTAATTGTTGTTCTCATTATGGTTCCGTCTATTATCGTTGCTCTCAAGGCTCCAAACGTGCTACAGATTTATCTGATTTCTGATTTGATCTCTGCGGCGGTTGTTCCGGTACTTTTCCTTGGTCTCTCCCAGAAGTTTTTCTGGATTACTGGCTACGAAGTGATTACATCGGGTCTCGGCGGTATTCTGTCCGTGTTCATCTTTGGCGCCATTTACTATGGCGATGCGTCCGCTGGCGCTGGTCTGATGATCCTTCAGAATGGTCTTTATGTTGATGACTGGAGTGCTTTTGGTGCCTTTGTTGTTGCTCCGTTTGGCGGCATGATCTTTGGTCTAGTGGCATTTGCCATTCGTGTTGGTATCGAATTCATCTACGCTAGAGTCAAGGGCACTCCGTTCACTGCTCTTGAGAAGCCAGCAGTCGTTGCTACACCATTTTCGTCTCATAACGATGCAGAGTCGGCGGTTGTTGAAGTTCAGACTCCATCCTCTGATAGCGACATTGACTATCTGTCCAAAAAGAACAAGCTAATCTAACAAAAGTGACATTCATTTGTACATAGAATTTTTTGAGATACACTGCAATAATATAATAATTGATCCTTTTTACAAAGTCATGTTCATGCACCGAGGATCTCGATAGTGCACATTTGATAAGTACGTAGAGTGCATAACCGTTCGAGTGACGTAAACTCTAATGAAATAGAGCGCCCTATTTCATTTCCAGCGGAAATTGAAACAGAATGCATTCCAATGAGCCAAAGTGCTAAATATAATACCCTGGTCCATGGCTTTTAATGCAGTAATTGAATTAATGATGAGTACGGAAGGCGGTTGGATTTGAGGCTATGCTCGGCGATCGCGGTGAGATTCAAGCGTCCCAAATGCAAAAAAGGAGGCTGACGACATTCGATCACCAAAGCCAAGAGAGGTCACCGTCATCGTTTTATTCTATTATTTTTGCCACCAAATTAGGTCAAAGTGGTTGGTATTGACTATTTGAGCCTGAAACTCAATGGCACAGTCGCAGATTTCTCGGGGTGAAAGATGTTCCATGAGAATCTCGATTCAGAAGATAACGCCAGTATGATCTCAGTGGACCCGCAAACTGGGAACGTCAGAAACAGAAGCCCCAGCCTGGTGAAGAGGAAACCGGTGGGGACAGCACCACATTTGCCTAGGCTTAACCTTGATAATAGTTCTACGGAGAACCTTAGTAACGCTATTCAGCGGCTGGGTTCGTCTGCCTCGCAGAGGGTGTCGCTTGGCCCCAGGGGCCCAAGACCACAGCCGGGTGACGGCCGGGGCGATTCCTCCAGCTCTTCAATCTCTACGCTGACTCCCTCTCCAGAGCTCGGCGAGAGGCCGGATACTGTCTTTGGGCGAAACTATCGACATGTATCACCATCTCCGTCGACTAGTCCTTATAAGAGCAAAGCTCCGACTGATACATCCAATTGGCGAAGAGGACACAAGCCTGGGCTATCATTACAGCTGGACAATTTGCCTCCGGTACCTCCGATCAAGGATTTGTCATTAAGGGACAAGGTTTTTGATGGCGATGACGAAGAGGAAGACAATGGCAACTATCAAGTTAAGAGGAACAGACGAGTTACACTACAGGGGCCCATTGATAAGAGCGCGTATGAGGGATTATACCACACGGAGGATAAGCGGCCTGCCCGCTTAAGCCGAAACAAGTTAGAACGAGGCGAGTTGCCACCAATTCCAATTCCAACCCCCTCTCCGCCACCGCCTGTGCTGGCTCCTCCTGTTGCCATTACGACTGTCAACCAGTTGAATGGATTGGGGTATGAAGAAGGAGAGCCCATGTTGGAAATTGGGGCGTCAGCTTCAAAGCCGCGTCGCAGTAACCCACGAAAACCAGTCGGTAGTACACTAAGCGTTAAAACGGTGAATATTGCACGATCAGAATCCCCCACTCGATCAAACCCTTATGCATCGTCGAAATCAAATAGTCCGGGTGGATCGATTGGGGGTCATTACTCTCCATACTCCAACTCTGGGAGCCCAGTTACGGAACCTACTGAGCATAGTAGTGTTCCGCCATTGCCTCCCAAAGATGTCCAATTCCAGCAAACGTCACCCAAGCCGCCTAAAAAGTCCAATCGGGCCAGCATGCAATTTGCTGATTTCCCCGGTGTAAAAGGGGCCATTAAAAACAACCCATTGGTACAAGCTGCACGCGGTGCTGGCGGGAGCATGATTATGGGAGACGCTGATAGTGACGTTAGCTCCTCCGACGAGGACGATGACGATGAGAGGTTTGAGAGAAACACCATTGCGACCGGCACAATTCGAGGAAGGAAACCCACCCCTCCAGGCCGGAGCGTCGGTGCGCTATCATCAGTGCAGGAAACGACACCTAGCCCCCCTTCTGAAGAGGCAGCGATAAAGTACTGGAAGTACCACATTTTGAAGTACTCCAAGGACATGTACATGACGACCAACCCGGACCACCGACATATTTCGCGGCCCATGGCTCCCAGTTATTACATTGATAACGAACCCTCTCCTGACACGAGAAATGCATTTAAACTAACATTCAACAACCAGGATACCCACGAGGCATCCATCTCCGTCACTAGACAAGGGCGACCCACCCATGGCAATGACTGCTTTTCAGTCGGTATCTCTTGTGGCGAGGTCCAATCTTGGAACGGACAGTGTGTCCAGACCTCGGGTGAATTGTCGGTTCCCGGCCGCAAGAAGCCTCTCAAATGCAAACAGTACACCTTTATCGACCACACGGGTAAGGAATGGGTGGTCGGAAACCGCCCAGAAATTAAGCTACAAGAGGATGGGCGCTCCACTGTCCGGGTCTCATCATCTAAAGTGTTCTTCTTCGCAAAGGGCCCCTCCGGCCCCGACAGCGACACCATTCTTGCAGTACTACGTCGGCGAAAGCCCAAGCGTAAGCGAGTTTTGAAAGAAGGACTTACGCGGCTGAAGCGCGAGGATGATACTGGCCACTCGGGCCACTCGCACAAATCGCCGTCAATGAACAAGAAATCGAAGTACATGGGACCATTGTTCTGTCGGACAAGTTCAGGTAGGCCAAGAGGAGGCCAAGTATCTGATTGATCCAGGAGCGAGTGCGTCGTTAGTCGAACCCCGGAACCGTGAAGAGG
>JAKTQL010002538.1:0-18435 GCA_030558815.1 Blastobotrys malaysiensis | reverse complement strand
GAACACCCCAAGGGAGAACCCAAACTTGTTATGTGGGCCCTGAAGCAGCTCCGGGAAATGAATCCAGGCTCCATATATCAATTATGGATACTGGAGTAGGGCTGCAGTTATCCCCAAAGATGGGAAGGAAACGGAACCTATTGCCATTGCTGAAAAAAGCTGTCGCGCTCAGACTCTATAACTATATTGTATGAATGTATTTGAGAATAGTCTATGGAATTAGGGGGTCTGGGGGCGGAGCCCCCGCTGCGGGAGCTCGAGGGCTGGCCCTCGAATACACTTGGTAGTGCAATTGCACTGGGGGACCAGTCCCCCAGACCCCCTGTAGGCAGGGGCTCCGCCCCTAGAACCCCATAACAATGTAGCCAATTGTGTAGCAATTCCTGGGGGTCTGGGGGCGACGCCCCCGCTACGGGAGCTCGAGGGCTGGCCCTCGAATACATTTGGTAGTGCAATTGCACTGGGGAACAGTCCCCCAGACCCCCAGGGGCGTACCATGTTCCTTTGTTACAGATTTGTTACGGGTTGGGAATATAGTTACGGGGTTTGCTACGGGAGTTCGAGGGCAATTACTGGGGAATTGGCAAGTCATAGATTCATACATAAGCTCGTAAGTCGTAACGGAAGAGTTTTTAATACCCGTGCTGGTACGGCTGGGCGGGCACGTAGGCGATCTGGCGCCTGGACTGGCGGGCGCCGACGGACCAGCAGATGGAGGCGATGATGCCGCAAACAAACGAGATCCAGGCCAGGGCGAGGCCTGCGGCGCCCAGGGACACGTCCATTGCCAGGTCGCCGGTCACGTCGTTGAGCTTCTGCTTGACAATGGCGTAGAGGCCCGTGGCGACGAAGGTGCCGCCGGCGAGACTCAGCGTACCGAGCGACGAGCTCAGGGTCGTCATGAAGCTCGGGACGCGAGCGATGAACGAGACCTGGCTGCAGCATGACGTGATGATGGTGAACACGCCGGTGCACAGCGAGAACGCCACGAGCGCAAGGCCAATGACGAACAAAAACCAAATCGCCTTGCCGGCGGTCTCAATGGTGCCCTGGTACTTCTCAATGTCCGCAGGGATGTCCACAGCACCGCCGGTAAGCGAGTTGATGATATTTACGTAATCAAAATAGAACGGCGTGGGGCCGTTGTAGCACTTTTGGGTCCCCTCGAGCTGGACGCAGTACCCGGAGATGCCAATGGAGAGGAAGTTATTCTCCGAGGACGCGTTTCCGCTGGACAAGTTGTCGAGGGCCGAGTTGGCCGCGTCGAGCGCGTCGCTGGCGGTCGGGTCGTCCCGCTTCGAGTTGGAGTTGAGCGCCGAGTTGACCGTCTGGGTGACCGAGTCGGTAGAGTCGCCGAGCTTGCCACGGAGGTCGTCGAGCTGGTCCAAAAGGCTCGTCACATTGTTGTTGGAGAGCACCGACTGGACAATACTCGTCACACTCTGCATCTCCGCCTTGATCATATACACATCAGTCAGCTGCGAGGCCCTCGCCGAGGACCCCAGCGTCGCCACGAGCGCCAATACCAGCGCCGCAGCGGAAAATACGAGGCCAAAGAACAAAAAACACTTCATCTCGTCCGTACCGGGGTTTCCAGATTTGCCGAAATATTTATATCTGCTCCCGCTTGCGCCCGTCCGCACGCACTCCGTCACCTGGGCTTTGCGTAGCCCACCAGGCCCATTCCGCGTGCCTTACGTACTGCGCCTTGTGCGCTCATATCGCCGCATATGCCGCCAGTTCGGCATGTCCACACCAAACTTTCCAAAACATGTCTGGGAATATGAGACATTTGCGTTTCTAATTTTGGGCGCGCTCCTGAGCCGCATTGCCCAACTACGTAATACGACTGATCACCACCCTTTGTCAAACCGCCTTGGCGAACCTGTAGCATGGGTGCTCCAAGATAAAGACGGCGGTGCAATTGGCCTCGATATGGGGGTCTGGGGGTGTAACCCCCAACTACGGGAGCTCGAGGGTTGGCCCTCGAAGACGCCCGGTGCAATTACCTGGGGGACCAGTCCCCCAGACTGGGGCTTCGCTCAAATCTTGTTACACGGATTGTTACGCGTTGGGAGTTTCGTTACAGGGGGTCTGGGGGCGGAGCCCCCGCTACGGGAGCTCGAGGGCTGGCCCTCGAATACACTTGGTAGTGCAATTGCACTGGGGGACCAGTCCCCCAGACCCCCTGTAGGCAGGGGCTCCGCCCCTAGAACCCCATAACATTGCAGCCAATTGTGTAGCAATGCCTGGGGGTCTGGGGGCGAAGCCCCCGCTACGGGAGCTCGAGGGCTGGCCCTCGAAGACACTTGGTGGTGCAATTACCCCCGAGCTCCGCTGCGCGGAGGGTTCAGTCCTTGTTATGGGGTTTGTTACGCGTTGGGAGGTTCGTTACAGAGGGGTCTGCTGCGCGGATATTCTCGAGGATTTGCCCAATTGAAGTATTAGTCGATTACCGTGTTACTTTATCGTTTTGTTACAGATTTGTTACGGCGTTGGGAAATTAGTTACGGGGGTCTGGGGGCGGAGCCCCCGCTACGGGAGCTCGAGGGCTGGCCCTCGAAGAGACTTGATGAGGTTGACACTGGGGGACCAGTCCCCCAGACCCCCAGTAGTTCGTAGCAAAGCATATATCATTCGTCATAAACATAAAATTACACGGGTACTTGCCGGATCTGTTTTGTAGATAAATAAAGTCTAGTTGAGGGGGAATTTGTGGGCGTTTGACTTTGCCCACGTTCTAGCCACGATGGAGGCCTTCATGAACCGCTTGGAGGCGTATTTTTTGAAGAAGGCCTCATGCTTAACTGGGGAGGACAGGTAGTCGACCATCAATGCAACAATGGGGTAGAGCTTGTCCTCGTCGCAGTCTCCTGAGTAGTGCACCAGGTTGGCGTTCCACTCGGCGCGGGAGAGGATGCGTCGCGAGAGGAACATGGCGGCGCCGGCCACGTCGGAGGGCAGGTACTTCATCATGCGGTGGTCAAAGAGGGAAATCTCCATGAGGTACTTGCCAATGGTCCGCGTCTCCAGGTCGTAGTCGTCCGCCTTGGAGATACGCCGCAGAAAGTTCATCGGGTTGGGGTACGAGAGCTCAAAGTTGAGCACCTGCAGCACGAACCGCTCCGCGTTGAGTATCTCCTCCTCGTCGTACCCGCCGTCCGTCACGTACGCGTAGTTGCGCACCGACGGGGTGAACACCTCCTCGTACTTGGCCGCGATGAAGAGCGCGGCAATGCCTACCAGCTGCACTTTTTGCAGCGACACGACGCGAATCGACATGAACCGGTCAATGATGTTGACGGCCAAAAAGAGCGTCTCCGGCAGCAGCCGGAACTTGGTGTGCACCTCCACCAGCCAGTCGACCAGCACGTTGCGGTAGTCCCACTCCAAGCTCTTTTGATTGTCCATGTAATTGGGGTCCGGCATGTACTGCTCTTGTAGCCGGTACAGAAACTCGAATATCTCCGGCGCGTACTCCGACACCATGAGCGGGTCGTCCATGTCCTCCGCGTCCAAATCGTCCCACTCCTGGCTCGCCGCCGGCTCCTCCGCCAGCTTGGGGCGCTTCGCAGCCCGCGCAGTGGCTTCGTCGTCCACCTCGCGGCCGTCCCGCACCTCCTTATCCTCCTCCTCCTCTTCTTCTAGCCGATGCGTCTTCTTCTTGAGCTGCGCCGCCTTGGCCGCCCGCGCCTTGGCCCCTTCATGGAGACTCGACGTTAACGCGCTCGGAAGCTTTCGCGCCACCATCGGCTCCTTCTTCTCAGTGTACACCTTTACCGGGGCCCGGGGCTTTGCGTCCGCGCCGCTCGGCTTGGGTCTTGACGCCGCACTGTCTGCGGCGAGGGGCTGTTTCGGCTGCCGCACCAGGTGCGGCTTGACCCCATTGTTAGACTTTAGCGACACGAGGCGCGTCGAATTGGCCGCCGTGGATGCATTGGCGGCGCCAATCTTGGACTTGAGCGCGTCCTTGGGGCCATTACGGTTACTCAGGTCCCCCAGAGCCGCCCGCTTGCGCGTCAGGCTCGGCTTGGCCATCTCTAGAGCCGCAGTGGGCTCGACCCCGGCCGCGGCCGCTTTGGCCCGCGTTAACCGCGTGGTAATCGCGGGCGCATTCTCATCATGCTGTCTCGCCGTCCGCGAACGGGTCTGGCGAGTCTACGCGTCGTTAGCCTCCTGAATGCCCCTCCTCATGCCAAACTTACCTGGTTGTTCATATCTGGTGGGCCAATTACGCGGTCAACGCGAGTTAATATCGTCTCCACCGCGGACTCTCACGCTGGGGGGGTTCGGTCACACGAATACACGCCACGATAGACAGTTCAAAGGGCCGCCAAACGTTACTGCACTCTCGTCCGTCGTCGCAGTTGGGCAACTTTTTTGTTCTTTGGGAACCACCGCCAAAGGATTTTTTGCGGGAGGGAGGGCTGCGCGCGCGCAAGAAAAAAGTAGGGCTCGACGCGTCGCTGGTCGGAGCTCCGGAGGGGTATATATGGCGCCGGCTATAATAGCGAGAGACGCGTGTATTAAGGGGGACGGGGTTACTAGCAAAAGCTACGGTGGTGGGATTCGTGGCTGGTTCTGGGGGGCAAAGTGCTGGTATCACAAAATGTAAAGAGTCTGTAAAGGGTCTGTGTCGAGTAGGGGTATTGTTGGTGTTGAGGGATGGGGGGGAGTTGGAAAGATTGGATGTTTATATTTGTAGCCTGGTGCCTTGTTGATGGCGGTGCGTAAATTAAATACATGACATAACGTTACCGGAGTTTATGTATACCGATCTTGTTTGTTTATCTGTCTACTGTTGATATTACAACGTAATTTGTTTCATTATTACAAGGACTACAATCAGCGATTATTATCCATCATACAAGGATTGATCAAGGATTATTCATTTACAGGTTACCAATGTAAATATAACATATTTATTCAAGTACCGGTATGTATTTATCGTCGTAATTATACTACAAGTACCTACTAGGTATGTAAGTTGCAGTTATTAGGGCATGATATTTGCTTACCGCATTTATTCTAATTTTTTAATATTATTCCGCAAATATTTAAAATTTGAATACTGCTATTTGTTTACCTTACCGGGTAGAATCTCCCCGCATTGGTTGGATTAATTGTCGTTTATCGGAGCATTGTCTCACATGTGTATTTACTTGCTACTCCATTGGGACACGCGCCTGAGACGCGTTTGCAGCAATTTGTTTACATCATACCCGACCCGGACCAACCGTTGAACCCAATCTCGTCATCCGAAAACCCCACCAATCTACACATCAAGTCTTGACAAATCTTGACAAATCCCAATTAGGCAACGTTAGTACTCTACACATTTGGGTACATGAAGCTCTAATTTTCTAAGTAGCATCCTCCATGGCTATATCATCGTCATCATTATTGCGATACCGCGGATGACCCTCGTCATCAAATGCGGGCTGCAGCATCTCGCCATCCGGAGCAGCCCCTTCGTCTAGCACACCCCCACCATGGGGAGGAAGGAAAAATGCATTCGGCATGGGCAGGTTGTCTGGTACCTGCGGCTGTGGCTGGTGTGGCTGATGTGGCTGGTGTGGCTGTGCCGCCGGCTGTAACACCATTTGCGGCTGTAAACGGGGCACAAACTGGTGATGATGGATTCGGTTAGTATTCGCAGTGTTGCGCAACAGTCGGGCCAGCATGAGCTCCCGCCGGCGCATAGCACCCTCTCCGCCTTCTTCTTCGTCTCCCCCGACCTCTCCTTCCTCCTCGAGCTGTGCATCCTCCTCCTCAAACTCTCGGGCCAGACCCTCATGCATCTCTTGGAGGTACGGAGCAAGCCGCCCTATAAACTCGCGCTGGCCTGGCATTATCACCTCGTCGGGCACAATAAAGTTGAGGTGGTCCCGCAGCTTGTCGACCCCTCCAGCGCTAAACACGCAAAACACCGCCTGCTGGTTCTGCGTAAACTCGGGCGGCGGAGCACGACAGTACTGAACCAGATCAGGGCGCAAAAAGGGCGTAATCCCCGTCAGAGACAGGTGGTTGAGCCGCGGACACGCATTGACCAGAGCCCGCACCGCGGGAAGGGTAATGTTGGAGCAGTACGAGAGATGGATGCGCTCTATAGTGTTTGTGCCCCCGGACCGCAGCGCTCGCTCCGCCAACGCGTACACCGCCTCGTCGGTAATGCTCTGGCACTTGACCAAGCCAATACGATGCAACCGCGGTAGGTAGCTAATCTCCTTAACCGCATAGTTAGTGAGCTGGCTGCAGCACGCCACGTCAATGTACTGGATCCGCGTGCAGCTGCGCACCAAGGTGGCAATGCCGCGATCCGTAATGTTAATACAATGACCCAAGTGAACGTACTGCAGACTCTTGCCCAGCCGCGACAGCGCCTGGAGTCCCCGGTCCGTCACGTTGGTGCACTTTGCCAGAGAAATGTTGCGCAGCCGCGGCGCCGACGTGACGAGCTTGATCACCGTAGCGTCGGAAAGCAGCGAGCACGACGTCAAGTCCACAATGCGCAGCCGCGGAAAGTCCAGCGCCGGGTTGAGATTGAGAAACGCATCGTTGCGGATATGCGGGTTCTGAGCAACCCGGAACTCTCGCAGATTGGGGAGCTCCGTCATGGCGGTTATAACCGACTCGTCGTGCACCTGGCACTCGCCAATGTTCATCTCTACAATGGTCTTACAATTGTTGGCCAACTGGGTCACCGCCTCATCGTCGATCATGGGGCACCCGTTGAGTTTGACCCGCTTCATCATGGGACACTTGGCGGCCAAATTGCCAATACTCGAGCTGGGAATGAGCCTGCAGTTGGTCGCGTAGAGCCCTTGCAGCCGCTTACACGACTCGGCGAGCTGGTCAATGGTCGCTCCCGTGATAAGCGCCAGGTTGGTCAGATCAATCGACTGCAACCGCCTATTGTTCGCCACCAGCCCCACTAAACTCGCATCTGATACTTTGGAACACCCCGTCAGGGTCAACCGCTCCAAACCGTCGCACAGACTAAACGGAGCCAGCATTTCGTCGTCCAAAATACTCGCCACGGTACTAAAGTTGAGTCGCCGCACAAACTTGTAGTACGGCAGCGACATGAGCGACACATCGCTCGACAAGGTCCGATTCAACAGAGCCAGCGCTCGCTTGCCCGTAATCGCCGGCCGGAACCACAGCGTCTCCACAGAACAGCTGAACCACAGCCGGTTGGTCAACAGAAACGCAAACTGGTCCGCCGAGGTGTCCAAGTGGCCAAAAATAATCGACACCAGCTCGGGCGGTAGCCGCGTAGACGCCGGCTGCTCCTTTATTTTGCCACCCACGCCTCCAGACGGACTCTCATCCTCCTCATCCTCCTCTAGCGAAGCCGAGATCGGGCTCGCATAGTCTTCCTCTTCCTCCTCCACCACGGACGGGGCGGCTGAAGTGGACGCGGAGGACATGTCGCGCAGTTCAGAGCCGTCAGGGACGAGCCGTAGGCTCGACAGGTGGCTTGCCACCTCCTCCCGCGGGGACGACGTGGTCTCTTGGTGCATTTCTCTTGCTAATCGCACTCTCTCGTGGTTGAGCCTCCCCTAGGGTCTATATCTCTCCGCGCCACACCGGGATCGCGAAACTGGGGGCATACACAAGGCAACGACCAGCAGACAGGACACTACGCGCCCAGCGATTAGAGAGAAGGGATTTAGAGGCTGGTTAGAGATTAGGTATTAATAATGTTTACAACCTTCGTTGTCCTGCGGCACAAAATAACAAAAAATCTAAAAAAAACGACAAAAATATCGCACACCTTCTAGAACGGACAGGGTGCCTGGTACGACGGGTTACGACGTTTTCTCTCGTCACACGATGTCGTTTTCTCGTCAAGGAGCGATGATCGGGAAGAAAATGGAGGTACAACCACCCTGGCATGCACCGCTGTTCGATCGTATGTCTGTCCCTTGATTGCCACTGTCTCACATTTTAGTGATGTCAACGCGCGCGCGCGTTGGGAGTTTGGCCCCAGCCCTCAACGTATATATTTAGTACCCTGTAGTACCTCCGCAATAGAGGGGCATTAGTGATATATTGGGGGTCGGGGGTAGCGTAGTACAGCGTAGTAGACAATTAAGGGGTTGAAGTACGTAGGTGGAGGTGTTTCTTGAAGATGGTGGGTAGGGTGGGCTTACAATTGACATTGCTTGGCAGATGCCCTGCATTGGTCGGCAGCTTGCGATGCACTGTTGGTGTATGCCGTCCACATGGATCCCTACCCTGCCGAATGCATTCAAATGCCGGTACACCATGTTGATGTTTACAGTGCATATTATCTCCTGGTAACGGGACGGATGTTCCGAGATAGTCGTTGAAATTGGTAGCGGACATGCCGGGATTATCAGCAATCCCCACGGTATAAACTCCGGTGTATACATATAATCTGACGATTACAGTAGTAGGGGTGCAGAACGTGCTGTAAGCCACCCAAATAGCGTATGCATGTACCCGTGATATTCCAAAGGTGCAGGACCTCCTGAGAAAGACTACGTACTGTAATACCTGATAGTGTGTAGTAGCTCATCAGAATCGTTATTATGCATATAATAAAATATAGATAAAAAAAAGACTAGAAGAATTCCGCATGGTTGTGATGATTATTTACACTGTCGACTAAGTCGACGCTGGACGTGGTCTTGAGAGTCGTACTTTTGGTGGCCTTGGTGATACGAGGAAACTCGTACTCGAGCTCGGTCGGCGGGGGCTGGATAGGGGTCGTCGAAGGCATCACCAGCGAGATGGACCGCGGCGAGTCCGGGTAGATTGAGGCGCTGCTGGTGCGTTTGAGAGGTACGTCAATGGTGTCGGTAGCGTAAATGCTGCCGCGGTCCGAGGTTCGGCTGCTCATGGTGGTCGCGGTGGTGATGGTGCTGGCGGCAGAGGTTGTTGTAGGGGTCGTAAGCGTCGTATCAAAGTAGGTGGAGGAGGAATTGCCACCGGGGCGCACGTAGAAAGACTGGCGCCGCCCACGGGTCATCGTCGAAGAGGACAATAATGGGCTTGCTTGGTGGTACGCTGGCGCAGAGATTCGTTTCCGCGAACAGCAGCTGCTGCCACCACTAGCACCAATGGTAGTGTTACTAGCAGTGACAGTAGTAGATTGCAATGCAAAAGAGTTGGCCCGGGGGCCTACCAGGTCGGAGAATGCAGTAGAGTGACGATTGAGCCCCGAATTGGCGCTTGGCTGGTCGAAAAAGTAGCCGTCGTGGGACTCGTCCCCGTCAGGGATAGGGGACGCTAATGGAGACATCTTCCCACGGGCCGACAGCAAGCTGGCATTAGAGGTCTGCCGCGATAGCAGGGCGCCCTGGCGCATTGACACATCGGTCGGGGAGGGCGGCAGGCCGCATTCGCCGCCATTGGTGCCCGGGGAGGGTCCGCTGCGGAACCCGAGTCCGACGAGCGAGTCTTCAAAGTCGAATATGGAAGTGTTGAACCGTCCGGCAGGAGAGAGCACGGTCTCGTCGTCATGCAGCTGCTCGCTGCCTTCCTCGTCAGGGGTGGCCCCGGTTTGGCCGCACAGCAGCGCCAGGGAGGGCAGGTTTTTGGACGAGGTGGAGTCCTTATCTTTGCATGCATCTGAGCAATAGAGATGGCTCGTGGGGTCGAGCTGGACGTCGCACACTGTGCAATAGTTGAGGAAAGGGGAGTCTGAGCCGGACGAGGGAGGCACTGCGGCGAAAGCCAGGGTTGAATTGGCGTTAAGGTACTGGTTTTTGGAGCTGAGCGGCGAATTCGATGCGTACAACATGGTATATATGTGTTTTGGGGCTTTTTTGAATACTTTCTCCCGGGTATAAGTGAAAATTGAAATATATGATTATTGTGGGGACGGACCCATTCGAAAATTCAAGTCAAGTGATCACACCAATCGGATACTCAAGGCTCGACGGTCGCAAGGAGGGTATATATGAAAATGTCGATAGAGTTAATCAGTCTCTTGTATTCAATAACGTTTCCCGCAATTGTTCGCACTGATAATACCGGAGATATTGAGTATTTTGTAATAGTACCGGTTAAAGATAAATGTGTTTCAAATTGTGGATCACCTGGTAAAACACCCGCCAACTCCAACTCTGTCCGGGAACTGGTCTGTAAAGGATTGTAAATAGTGTGGATTTTTTTGAAAGCTATATTCCCACGACCGAGAAGAAGAGTGTAGAAAAGTTTTGTGAATAAATCCGCAGAACGAAGAGTGTGGGTGAATAAAAAAAAATTTGGGGGCGAGACATTGGTGAGACCAGTATCTCACACCTGTATAATTATTTTTTCTGTGCAACCTGGTGCAGCCAACATTGCAACGGAGGAGGAACCACCGTGGACTCCACTCTACAATCACTGCTACTCTTAGACGTATACGTACACGTTACGTATATTCATTTATTGAAACATCCAAGGACCGAAATTGAGTCGTTTAATAGACCGGGCCTAGAAAGAAATCTCGGGACATCTGCTGCTGCCCCTTTCCATATCCTCATGATCTCTATCATAGTCGTACTCTTGCGGCACCAGGTTGGAAAGTGGAGGTGTAGCACGCGTGCGCTGGCATACGCGCACGGCTGAACAGGATGGAGTAGTGTCGTGTGTGGTCTACGTGATTACTGGCAAACCGTTACCCGATCAGGGGGTGATGGTGAATAGGGGACTGGGGGCCCTCCCTCCCAAACCCTGAAATTATTTATGCCCGCCCTACCGGGAGCTTGGAATAAAATACCCTCCTACGCTACTCTCCCCCTTTTGAAACGGCTATCGCCATCTCTTGAATCCGCAAAACCCCCTCGCAACGGTACTTGGGTTCCCCCTTTGGGGGTCTTGGGGTGCCTCGAGGGGAGGTCACTGCTGATAAGTGTGGAGAGACGTAAGTGACGACCTGCATGCATGGCGCATGCAGACGGAAATATGCCGTGGCGACAATGTCTACGCTTGAACTTGTGATCACGCTACCCAGGCGTGCCGGTCCACCAGGCCTTACCCTGCCTCCACACCGAGCCGGTATATTACAACGTGTCCGGTCCAAATGGAGAGGATGTGCTGGGGATATTTTTTGAAAGCAATCTGCCCTGTAACCCCCCTGCTCTCTCTCTGCGCTCGGCGAATCTCCTCCACCCCCGCCGGTACAACCCCAACATGGCGCAGCGCTCGTGCATAGATTCGACCACTCTAACCAACCCACTCCCCTCGCTAAATAACCCCAACATGACCGAGCAATGAAAAACTGCTACGCCTACCAATCGGGTAGAGACTACGAGTAGGAAAACACCCTCCGTAACAGGCTGTAGGGCCCTGATCCATAGAATTCAAATCAGATCACTGAGATCATCATCGCGATCACCGCGATCGGTTTTATTTAGCTATACATCGATTTCGTCTCCATCTCCGTAGTGGGCCGGCCCCTGCCACACCAAACTTCACGGGCATTGGATATCGCCATTGTACGACCCCATTTGGTTCTACACGGGCTCTAAAAACCCCCTATTCGCTCTCATCTGGCACCGCGTTCTCCTCCCGTGCCGCGTTTTGGTGCCTGTCTGCCCTACGCTTAGTGAGTGAGTGAGTGAGTGGGTGTCTTTCTGCGAAACGGAAACCGCTCCCTCCTCCCCCTTGCCAACACCACCTTGTCACCTTAACAGCGTGTCCTCCCTTCCCACCACGGCAAAAGACCCATTTAGCACCCTCTCACCTTTGAACATTAAATATTCAAAAACTCACCACCACCACCACCACTCCCGGACCCCAGGACACCTCCCAGCCATTTTCCCACGTAGTTCACAAGGGACTCGACACTTTGTTCTCTCCTTGCGAAAGCCCCTTCCCCCTTGACGCGATCCTTTGAAAAATCGTAGCCCGGAGCCCACTCTAGAATCTCTACAGCGACTCTTGCGTTACCTACGTCCTAAATGTCGGATTCAATCACTGGAGCTGGCTCTCCATATGATCAACGAATCTATCCGCAGAGGTAAGTAGCCCCCAGGCGTGTAATGGCGCTGGGAAAAAAATTTTGCTAACCACCCCCAGGCCCCAGGATGACCGGATCCCCAACATCTGGAACGACGGACGGCAGTCCTCGGGTAACTCGCCCACCAAGACTCCGCCGCCGTTCCCGCAAAAGCCGGCGACCGGGTACTTGAACACCAATGTGTCCGCCGCGGTGCGGTCGAGGGCCCGAGCAGGGACCCTCCCGTCGCGGCTCTCGCCGCATTTGCATCTCAATTTACACTCCAAGAACAACGGGTCGACCTCGTCGCTGGGCTCGCTAGCGCTGCTGTCGCCACAGGAGTCGTCGCCGGTGCACTCGCCGGGGCTCGTGGGACACCCGTCGTTGCTGCACGCCCATGGCGCGCACCAGCCACACCAGCCACAACAGCCACAGCAGCCGCACCAGCCGGTGCTGAGCGAGTACCAGCAGCAGGCGAACGCGGCAGAGCTTTATCAGCAGCAGCAGCAGCGGCTTTCGGTGCCGTCGCTGATGCGTCCGGCGGCTACTTCGCCGACCACGCCGCCCGCCGCCGCGGCCGCTGCGGCTCCGCACCAGCCGCAGACGGCTGCGTCGAATGGGCGGTTGCGGTCGGGGAGCCTCAATCTGCTCTCTGATTCGTCATCGTCGCCGTTTGCGCCGTTTGGCCCGGCCTCGTCGATCTGGGGCACCAGCGCGCCGCAGCAGTCTTCAAGTGGCGTGCAGACGCCGAACCGGGTGCTGGGGCTCCACGACCAGCAGCAGTCTGCTCCGGCGTCGAACCAGGCGACGACGCCCAATGACGAGGAGAACGCGGACCCCATGCAGCCGTTCCTCCACGAGGTGACGATGCGAACGGATGTTAGCCGACTTCGATCTTATACTGTAAATACTTTGCCGTACGGGCTTCCTTTTGAGACCGAGGAGGATATCATTCACCAGCAACAGCAGCAGCAACGCCACCAGCATCAACAACAACAGCAGCAGCAGCAGCAGCAACAGCAGCAACAACAACAACAGCATCCCCAGCATCCCCAGCATCCCCAGCATCTTCAACAGCAGCAGCAGCAGCATGAGTTCCTCATGGGCCGCCCCCGGGCTCAGACGACGTCTGCGGCGTTTGATTCGTTCCAGTCCTTTGCACCGCCACAACAGCCACAGCAACCACCGCCACAGCTCATCAACCACCCGTCGAGCGAGTTCCTCCGGGAAGACGAGTTCAACGCGCCCTCGCGGTCCCTGTGGCTCGGCAACATCCCGGCCTCCACCACCTCTTATGCATTGCAGACCATTTTCAGCGCGTACGGCCCCGTTGAGTCGGCCCGGGTGCTGACCCACAAGAATTGCGCCTTCATTGACTTTTTGTCCCTCGAGTCGGCCATCCAGGCCAAGGCCGTGCTCAACGGCAAGGAGCTCTTTGCCGGTTCGGGCCCCTGCAAGGTGGGCTACGCCAAGACGGTCTACCACGACGACCAGGCGTCCCAGTCGCCCCAGTCGTCACAACAGCAACAGCAGCAGAACCAACACCAGCCACACAAGGTCGAATACGCCGTTACTGAGCATGGCGAGTCCAACTCGTCCCCAGAAGTGTTTGACGCCTCCACCATGTCCCTTGCCGAGATTGCGGGCGATATGACCAAGATCATTGCCGAACTCGGGGCCTCCCCGAGCCAACAGGACCACGCGGCCCGATCTATTACCCGGGCGTTGGCGTTTGACGACTTTAAGGAGGAGATCCCGCCAGTTCCTGAACCCCGGCCAAACCGGGTCTACGATGCCCCAACCCTCCGAGAGGTGCGAAAGAAGGTTGATGGCAACTCGTGCTCCACCGAGGAGGTTGAGGAGACGGCAATTGACCTGCTGGACGAGATCGCCGAGCTCTCAAGCGACTATGTGGGCAACACCGTGGTCCAGAAACTGTTTGACTCGTGCAGCGAGACGGTCAAGACGCTCATGCTCAAGCAAATCTCCCCATATCTTGCCCAGATTGGCGTTCACAAGAATGGTACGTGGGCTGCCCAGAAGATCATTGACGTGGCCAACACGCGGCTCCAGACTGGCATGGTTGTTGACGCGCTGCGCCCTTACACGGTGCACCTATTCCTCGACCAGTTTGGCAACTACGTGCTCCAGTGCTGCCTCAAGTACGGCTCCCCATGGAACGATTTTGTGTTTGAGACCATGCTCTCACGGTTCTGGGAGATTGCCCAGGGGCGGTTCGGTGCCCGAGCGATGCGGGCCTGTCTCGAGAGCCACTATGCGACCCGGGAGCAGCAGCAGACGCTGGCAGCGGCCATCACGCTCCACGCCGTCCAGCTTGCCACTAATGCCAACGGTGCCCTGTTGCTAACGTGGTTCCTTGACACTTGCACCCTGCCCAACCGCCACTCCATTTTGGCCCCGCGCCTCATCCCCAACTTGGTACAGCTGTGCACCCACAAGCTGGCTTGTTTGACGGTGCTCAAGGTTATCAACCACAAGGCGGACCCTGTGGCGCGGCGGTCCATCTTTGAGGCGTTGTTCGGCCGTGGCCAGGAGGGCGAGGAACCCAGCGAGGCGCTGCAAAAGATCCTCTCCGACCACATGTACGGCCCGACCTTCATCTACAAGGTCATCTCGACGCCGTTCTTGGAGTACCACGAGCGTCAGAACGCAGTGTTCAAGATTCGAACCGTGCTGATGGCCATCAAGGCGTTGCCGTCGCAGGGGTACAAGCGGCTTATGGACGAGGTTGGGCTGGCGACACGAACCTCGTCTCAGCGTAACGGTAGTATCAAGAAGCGGTCCAGCGGTTACGTTTCTCAACAGGCGCAGCAACAGCAGCAACAGCAACAGCAGCAGCATCAGCATCAACAACAGCAGCAGCAGCAGCAGCAGCATCAACAGCAGCATCAACAACACCCTCAACTGCAGCGACAGCAGTCGCAGCATTCTTCGCAACCACAGCATTCTCATCAGCAACAGCCTCAGCGGAGCCCACAGTCCATGGGAGCCATGATCCCCCCTCCCATGATGTACAATGGCGGGAATCAGGATATGCTGCTCCAGCAGTTTGACCAACTGACGCTGAACCCGGATGGCACCTATGGCGCCGCTCCGCAGTATATTGGCATTCCAGCTCAGATGGGACAGATCCCACTCCAGCCACAGATGATGGCTCCTCCGCCCATGCAAATGACCTACGACCCTTACATGCAACAGCATATACCTGTTCAGCAGATGTATCAATACCAGCAGCAACAGCCCAACCCGTCCCCACCGCGTCAAAATTGATGAAACTGTAATAAAAAAAAAGGGAGGGTAAAGAGACAAGGCGTATATAAGCATACATATCTTTTTATATATTCATTTACCATATCATGACGACCGACAATTAATCTTGTTAATCTTCAGTCTCCAAATCTTGTAGCACTTTGAGAGCCCGCTCTCCTTGCTGTTTGATCATGCTAATGAGCCGCTGAGATTTTGCCTCAAGCTGCTGGGTAGATAGATAGCTGACGTGCTTGATGAACTGCGCGACAGTGAGATCCAATACCGACTCTTCGTCAATAGCCATATTAAGCGATTCGAGAACGTCGAACACCTCGTCGGGATCTGACATGTTCCAGTCGATAACCTTGCCCGACTGAGTAACAAACGTAGAACTGCTGGTGGAGATTGGAGTAGGTGGGACTTCCATGGGAGGCTTGGCGGGTCGTCCGGGACTGCCATCGGGATTCTGAGCGCTAACCTTGTCGCTGGGTTCCACCGCCGTAGTCCCATCGAGCGAAATGCGAGTCGATTCCTCACACTTGGTAGTAGATTCGTTCGTTAACTTGTCCTCCACATTATCTTCGACCGGTTGATCCTCTTTGACCTGATCATTGTCAACATCCTCAATGGGTTCATCAACACCCTCAGCAGGTTCGTCAACATCCTCAGCAGGTTCGTCAACATCTTCAGCGGGTTCATCAACACCTTCAGCAGGTTCGTCAACATCCTCAACAGGTTCATCAACATCCTCGACAGGTTCATCTTCAGCAGATTGAGGTTCAGCAGGCGGCTGTTCAATAGTTTGTGACTTTTGCAACCGCGTGGATCGCTTGGGGTTTTCCTCCGCTGCCTCAGGGGGAAAGAGTATCCGCCCTTTCATGCTTGGAAGAGTCCGCCCTGTTCGTTTAGGAGCCGGCTTGACAGGAGATATCTCAAAATCGGTTTCCAGCTCTGGTGCCGAGTCGAGATCGGACTCGGAGCTATAGTTGACATCAAACTGAGATGGGCGCCGAGACGCTGCAGATTTGTTTCCAGCAGATGAGCGGGAAAACTCATTGGTATCAAAGAACTTGTCGCTTCTCAGCGATGCGTCCCGGTCATTCTCCTTGTTTGAATCCGAAAGGTTATCAGACGACTCATCGTGAGTCTTGTCATTATCGTTGTTAGTATTGCCATTTGCCCCCGTGCTACCAACATCGTCGTCACTGTCAGAATCTGCGGGTGGTTCGTTAATTTCGTCGTCGTCATCAATGTCGTCACTAAAGCTATCAGAGCTAGGCTCGGGAGGAGGTTTCTCCTTTGCTATTCTCGAGCGTCTAGTCCGCGGCTTTTCAAGCCCCTCTTCCTTGACCATACTCTTGGCGTTGGATTTCTCCAGAGTATCTTTGGCGCTCTTCTTGACTTTGGACTTTAGAGAATCCTCTTTGACCGCGCTCGTTCTAGATTTGGCCTTGGCCTCAGCCATTTCCCCCGGGGTATCCTCTTTGATGCTCTTCCTGGTCGACGAGGTCTTCTTGGCCTTCTTTTCCTTTGGAGGGGGCGATGACGGGATGCTCACCGGCTTGGTAGACCGTCTGTTGGCACCAGACCCTCTGCTTCGCACCCCCACCGGCTCAACCTCCTTCATATCCGGAGCGTTCTTAAACAAATCATCATCGTCGTCGTCACTCACAAAGGAATTCTTCTTGTCAAACACCGACAGCCGCGCACTCTTGCCCGCAGAAGACGCCCTCGATCGACGCTTATTAGGAACATTTGGCTCCTCAATATAACTCCTCTTCTTGGACCGGGTGATCTTCTTTTCCGGCTCTGGGGTCGTGAAAAACACACAATCAGGAGACCGGCGGCGATGCTCTTCGACTGGGTCATCCTTTGGCTCCCACCCATCTAGCGAAAGCTCGCAATAAGCACAGGTCGCCAGATCACTCTCCTTATCCTCGAGATTACAATAGAACCCCGCCTTGGCGAGCCGCTCGCTGGTCGCGAACCATCCCTTCTTCTTGTCATGAGGCCAATTGTTCATAAGGAAGGTCGCCTTCCGTGCCTTGACCATCTTATCGCAGTGTGGATTGAACTCGGACTCGGTGAACTCGGGATCCATCTCGTCGTCGCTCATGTAGAGCCAGGCGCGGTACTGCACTAGTGCCAAACAACACGTCTTGGCCAGCTCGTAATGCTCGTGGGTAGGGTCGTCGCTCTCCTCCCACCCGTCGAGTGAGAACCCACACGCGTAGCAGGTTGTCCTATCCAACGCGTCCTCGAGCGGCTCGTAGTAGAATCCGGAGAGCGCGAGGCTCTCGCAGTCGGGGGCGTCAAGGGGCCATTTCACCGTCTGCTTGCCGCGACTGCTCCGGGCAACCTTGTGGCCCTTGTTGAAGGTGGTGATCCGGGCCTCCTGGGTGCGGAACTTGGCCCGCGCTGGAGCTACTTTCCCTGCCATAATGTTGGTGTTGATTGAGATTTTTGTTGATGTTTTGTGTCGCGCATGGTGATCCGGTCTCATTATAATACCGGGTTAATGAGTTATGGATATACCTGGTAATCATTGATTAGAATTGCCTAGAGCGAGGAAGGACTAGATATAAGAATACTTTGCCGTAGAAGAATAAAATCAAATGGGGTAGACCGTCGATTTCCGCTGCCAATGTCGCTGATAAAAAGTTTCCTTATCTTGGTGGATGCCGCCGACATGCACAACGAAAAAGTGCACAATCAGGAAAATCCGGGAAATCCGGACGAGACACCCCCCGAAGGGGCTGGAAAGCCCCAGGAGAAGAATCTTCAAGCCGAGGCGAACAGTTTGATACCCAACTTGGGCCCCCCGTTCGCAATAGAGGCGTCACAGACTGCTACCACCACCCCGGTCCACACCACCGACACTGACGACAACAGAACGACTAGACGAGGGATCTTTCCCGATCTCTTTAAAGCGCAGGGATCTCGGACCAGGTCCCTGTCTCCAACCAAACGGCGACGCGTGGCAGACAGCAGAGAAGAAGAGCTTGAAAACACCATCCAACGAGAGCGTGAAAATTTTTCACGTAAGGAGAGAAACCACATCGAGGAAAAGAGGCAACTCGAGAGAAGACACGACGAGGAAATGAAACAACTCGTGAGAAAGAACGAGAAAAGATGCGATCAGTTGCAGAACGCATACGATGGACTGCACGCAGTGGTCCAGACCCTCATCGAAATGATGCCGCTAC
>JAKTQL010002537.1:142645-171890 GCA_030558815.1 Blastobotrys malaysiensis | reverse complement strand
TCCCCTGTACTCGGCTGCAGGCGGATGCATGAATATGACCTGATTTTGCAAGGCGCAGAAACATGGCAAGAGATGAATATCGTAATGAACCTTCAAACATGCCGGGTTGATTCGCTGGATTGTGAATACAATGTAACGGTTTGTAGGCGTATTTAATTTGAGTCGGATATGAAATGTCTTGCCCACACCCCTATACACCGTAACCCAAGGGCAGCCGCGCTTTTACGCTCGTCCCTTGGTATACCTCGACTTGAGATCGTACCGGTAGATGGGATTAGTGTTGTAGATATGGGCAGATTTGGCATGGCGTGAAACGGTGAGGTGGTTTACAGGTGAATCAATTGAAACGAGGGCTGTCTTTTTACCCCATGGTGATAAATAGGTAGACTTCTACTATTAGTTTCATGCGTCTCAGGCTACATGAAAAATCCCTGTTGGCTGCAAAACAGCTGCTTGCGACCCGAATAGGCACCCCCAGCACGAAAATTTTCCATCCGTGGTATTGACGAGCGTCAACGGTTGCCTGAGAGTGGGTTTGCAATGTTGAGAAATGACACTCATTTTGCTAATCTACCAACGGACCAAGAACCCTCCGTAAAGCTCAAGACACTACCCGCAGGAACATGTTGGCTTGGGGTTGATCTGCAATGGTTCCCGCAGGTCAACCATTTGGATGACTACGAGTACATGTATACAGTACGTAGTACCGGATAGATAGTCCCCTTAATTCTTAACCTACAGGATTAATATACCAGGTTCTCTTCTTCCTACTTCATTCACACTCCTCCCCTACTGACCATCTTTTATGAAGGGCCAATTTATTTCATTTATACCCGACTCTTATAATTACGACTCATATAAACTACCTATACGCTCTGGATACACAAACTACCCAACCGTAATTAACGTGGACGCAATGCATTGGCCATCCCGTCGACCGAGGAATCGGAACAGTGACCAGTGTCTGTACGCCTCGTCTAAAACTACTGCCACCGCGTCGGCCACCCCGTTCATCCACCGCTCAAAGGCGACAGAAAGACCCGTCTCCGCCACGATACACCACGACAACAACGTTGTTGTAGTCCAAGACGACCCGTAAGTATTTAAACCCATCCACCACCCACCCACAACTTCACAAATCACACTTTAGTCCACAAATGGCATAGACACCACCCCGCCTAGTCAAACACAGCCATGACAAAATATGGAAATTTTTTAGATAAGGATTCTTGCACACATGGCATACTGTACATGTACAACGTGCCACAGTAAATGTGTAATGATGCACTTGAGGGGTCGAGGGATCCCGTTGGCGATACCCCTGAATTTTCCGTTGCTCTCCCAGCTCGAGGTGCATATTGCTGGCAGGGAGGGGCACGGTAAAGTCCCTGTGTGGGGAGAACGCTGTGCACTGGCACAAAGCTCCGGCTGCGGATATACGTGGAGCCATGCTGCCGTGATGGAAAGCCGATGTATATGCGTATCTCCTACATTGATCACACTGGAAAATGTACATGAGTCCTCCACGTCCGTCCCCCCTTAATCGTGTCTCAATACACTGCGATTTTGGGTTTCAAAAAAGAAACACCCACTACGACGGTGGTGCCGGAAAAGCGTTGGAATACGAACGCGGGACCAGTCTGGATTGAAAAACGGGCCAATATTCTACACCCCTGCTCGTCGCCAACAAACCCGAGACCCTGCTCTCTTTCTGCTCCATATCAGACCTGTTTAATTGTGTGCCGCTGGAGCCAGGAGGGGAAAAACCAGCTTGGTAAAGCGCAAACTGGCGGTGCCTCTGTCGAAAACTTGTCACCCCCTTAATTTTTTTTTCCACTCGGCGCGCCTCGAACACCACTTCTTTTGGCGGTGTATGTAACGACCACCTCCTCCAAAATACCTACCTCCGCCCTGTGACGAAAAGACCACAGTTCTCTTTTTGCCTTTAGCATTTCCGCACCCCGAATAGACCTATAGAGAAGAGACCCTGTGCTGGGCGAGGACGAGAGCACAAGGAGATTACTGTTTGTCGCTTTTTTGCCCACCCGCTCGAATTCACTTGAACCTAGCGTGCGCGACTTTGCAACCCGGGGAGGAGCCGTTTTTTAGACTTTTTTTTGGCAAACTCAGTTTGATTATCTTTCCGGGCCTGTTTTGCTGGCATTTTGGTCGCAAGCAGCGGTACACCAAAGTATTGGAATTGTTGAGGGTTTCTGGTTCCGCCGAGGTGTTCTTGCCAACTTGCAACTTTTGACCTCGTTTCGGCAGCTAGACCCTGTGGTGGATTGACGCATATTCGCGCGTTGTATTCACGATATTTATACTCCTCGTTTGTGACGACTTATAAGAGTGGGTGATTTTGCGTGGATCGGTTTTTGAATGAAGAGAGTACTAACCTGGTGATTTAGAGATCAGCGTCAAATACCTGATCAGAGAGAGGAGGAAGAACCGCCTCCGAGCGACATCTCACGCATCGATTCGATAAATTGTAAGTCCCGCGGCGAACCCTGTCTTGTAAACGGGAGCCCCCCCCTTTTTTGCCGTTGATCAATGGACGTTTGATGATTTGGTACTAACTCGTGATGAACTGGTAATCCTGACCCGTCGGCGTCATTGGCGAGACGAATCAGCGATTACCGGTTTGTTTTTATTGATTATAGCCGGACATTCGCTTGTATCACCCATGTCGACATCTACTTCTAATGGCTTGCACAACCAAAGCACACACTCGTTTCACTCGCCATCGTCGTCCAACGTTTCTGAGTCCAATGACCCGCGATCTGCTCGTGCCGTTGCCGAGTCTATGAACGTGAGCCGCGATGCCTGGGTCAACCGCCACGCGTCGTCGGCTAATGCACTATCGACTGTAAATGCCAGCACCCCACTACCGCCCACCAACTGGCGTCTGACGCGGTTATCCCTCCGCGACGGGGTGCTGAGTATGTACAAACCCCCCTCGGACTTGAGTATTCGATCCTTTGATCCGACCATGGTCTCCCCTCCGCCAAGCGCGACGGCGCCCTCGTACGGAGCTGCTCCGCCAACCCCCAGCTCGGCCAACTCGTCGACCATTTACAATACGATCCCATCCAGCTCGTCCATGTCGATAAACACCTCATCGAGCTTCTCCAACACGTCGCACAAGCGCATCATGTCGTCTAACTCGCTCGTGTCGCCGTTACTGGCACCTGCACGAGATTCTTCCACTACGTCATTGCGCATCCAGTACCGAGGACTCGACCCGCATCCCGACTTGGACTATGACGGGCGCGGACGCATCATTGGCGGCTCGGACGAGGCGATATGCCACACTATACTGTTTGGCGAGTCGGACGAGTTTGCCAAAACAGCAGTACTACTCATGCCCTTGCTCAGCGACATTGTCGTGGCGTTTGAGCTGCTGACTGAGTTTGCATCCTCTGCGCTCGGCGCCCGGTCTGGCGTCGGCTCCGAGGGCAAGTCGGCTGTCATTGCGCGACTCCAGCTCGTGGTCGAGACGGTCAAGGTCAACTTTCCAGGCATGTTCCTCGACACGACCATCTTTGCCGGATTGTGTCACTTGATTGAGACCATTTCGGCCCACGACGACCCTGTCGGTAACGAGCTCAAGCGGTCCGTGTTCCAGAAGCAAAAGTCCATGACGGATATTCTCTCGTATGAGACGCACCAGGAGCCAGTACTGTGGTCCGTGCAACCTAAGGTTACCGCGGGCATGTCGGAACGGCTGCGAACGTTTCTGAACCGCGTTGAGGTGCACAGGGCGGGCTCTGCAACCACCAGTGGTGCTGTAGGGACGGCCAGCGGCAACAGCGCTGGAGGTGGCGGCACTACTGCAGGCAGTGGATCTGATCGAACTCAGCCAAAGATCACCACCGTGCCGCCAGACCTGTTTTTGGAGCTCGAGACCAAGATGCTCTCGTCGCAAATTTACTACTTCCACCTGGCCTTCTCGCGCGACTGGTCACCAACCTCGGACACATCGCTGCTGTTTAGCACCAAGTACAATTACCAGCGACACTCGCCACTGGTGTTTGACTCTACTAACATTCACTTCTTGGGCAGTCTGCTGCTAGACCACCTGTTTGGAGGGCACAAGAAGGTGGATAGCCCCTACCGTGGCCGGCTCATCACACATTGGATCAACCTGGGCAATGAGCTCAAGTCATGCGGCGATATGGTCGGCTGGCTCGCGGTCGCCACTGTGCTGTGCTCAATCCCAGTTATGCGACTGCGCGAGGCGTGGAGCTTTGTGTCGGTGGAATTGCGAGACCGAGTGGTCAAGGAATGGGCCCCGGTCGTGTTTGATCTCGAGCGACGATCGCTTATCGCTGACATGTCGCGCAAGTCGACCTACCACGTGCTGGCACCCCAGGGAATTGGCCAGTCCTATCCAAAAGAACGGGTCGTGCCATTCTTTGGCGATTTGTGCGTCAAATACGAGCAAGGCGCCACTTTTAAGCACTGCGAGAACCGTCTCAACCGAATCCGCCTCGCATTCAACCGATGGTTTACTTATTTGGACCAGATTCCCCAGAACGACACGTTTGATAACCCACCGGATCCCATCCCAGCGCTACAAAAGCTGCTTTATGCGCTGCTGGCTCACCACTTTGAGTCGCCAGTGCTGACCCCGGAGATGGTTTTGCGAATGAGTTTAGCCGCTGAGCCATCGACCACGGGCCATTACCTCAAGCATCACTACGTGAGCAAGTCACCTCTGTCCAACGGGTCGTATCTTCCTCTGATATTCACCGATGTCAATCATAGCTACAAGCTCTTTTCGCAGCAGGCGCTCATTGCGGCCAGCGGAGCACAATCAAACAGTCACAACCCCAAGCGATCCATGAGGGGCACTAGTAACTCCAACAGTCGTAATGAGTCGCGAGAGTTTGGTGGGAGCCTCACTAACTTGAGCGGGATTCGCCAAGGGTCTACCGGCGGGTACTCCGTCTCGTCTGCATCGTCCAATTCGTCGACTATATCACTTCAAAACTCGAGTAGCGCGCCTAACAGTGGTGCCAATGGCAGCCTGCAACGGTCCAATTCGTTCCCGCCTTCGGTGAACCAGCAGTTTGCCATGACCACTGGTGTTAAGGACGTGGACCTGTCGAGTAGACAGTTTGTATCGCGGTATTCGAGCAGACATGCGCTCATGAAGAACATTCGAGACGTGCTCAACGTGGGTGCCCGGCTCTACTATGTCGGCGAGGAGCTGGTTCTCAAGTCGTTTGCTGATGAGGACTCGTCTCGCCCATCGAGCATGATTGAAACCCCGTCCAAGCGTCATAGTGCCACGTCGCGACGTGTGTCTGCACAGCTTGCTGGTCCAAACGGTTCCCAGAGTCCACGAGCTCCGGGTACGCTGAACGACTACACTAGCCTGGCCAATGCATATGAGCGATTCAATAACACGCTCTCGGTGGTGGTACGGTCGGCGTCTATTGAGCGACTCTTTGATGTGCTTGTATTGGGCGCTAATGAGTTTAGTCCATATTTGATTTCTCTAGACGGCAGCCGAACCAAACCTCAGCTCCAGATTGATATGGACGTGAACACCCTCACCTTCTTTGCCACGTTTAGGTCGTTTTGTTCTCCTAATGATCTATTGGACGGCCTGCGAAGACGGTTTGTTGGGGCACGTTCTGCTGCAGTCTCCATTGTGCAAGCGCGAACTAACCCCGAGATGAGTTACGCTAGACGAGGTAGCGTGGCTACCGAGACGAGCGTTGATGGGGATACATCGTCGCAGATGACGTGCAGCATGGAGTTCCCATGCTGGTACCCTGACTGCGAGGAAGCCCCAGAGGAGATTGACTGGAAGATTGTGGCACAAATCCAGGTGGGCGTCCTCGAAGCATGCCACCTGTGGATCTCGCAGTACTTTGGGGACTTTGTCAATGACATTTCGGTGCGTGACCAGTTTTTGGACTTCCTTAAGGCCCTCGAAGGAGAGCTGGCTATTTGGGAAGAGGCCACTGTGATCAAGCCCGAGTATCTCACGTACTCCAAGACAATTGAGACGCTGCACAAGAAGGTTCGAAAGCTGTTCATCAAAAAGTCGTATCGACCAAACGACATTAAGCTCCAGTTGCCAAAATTCCCACTCGGAACACGTATGGAGAACTTGATGGTTGGCGGAACTGCATCGCTGGTGAGAACGGAAAAGTTTATTGAGGACATTAATCTCATTGCTTCTGAATACTTTTCGCTCATCCACCTCAACGACTGGATGGAGCTGTTTGAAGTATTGGAGACGCAGAGTGCTGACATGCTTGGTTTCTTCAATTACAAGCCGCCACCACAGACTCACCACGACGATGACGTGGTGGTCCAGGATATCTTCACTTATCTGAGCACGCTCCACCGGGAGGGCAACCCAGACGATTTGGTGGTCAACTACATGCCTCAGGCGGTCAAGGAGTTGCTAAACTTCCACAATAATGTTGTTAACTTTTTGACCTTCCAAATTTCGGAGCCTACTCTGCACAAGGACGACCGAGTTGGGCGAATTGTTACTGTTTTGAAGGGTTTGGGATTGATTCGAAAGCGAATGCAGAGCATTGACTTGGCTTCGGGCGACGATGGCAGCACTGTTTCGACTCCGTCGTCTCTGGAGCCAACCGACCCGCTCAGTTCGGCGGGCTCTTCCCCAACTACGGTTCCGGCGTTCCTCGAGTCGGCGTTCACTGCGGCGATTCTGCGACCAGAGAGCCGGTACTATGCCAACGCGTGGCTGCAGGCTGGCCGGGAGATTTCGCGGCACTACAGCTCGGGCGTGTTTATTAACAACATGACCTCAATTGATCCGTTTATTCCAGAGATACCCAGTGAGCAGCTCAAGCTCGAGGCGAGCAAGAAGGCTCTGACACCATGTATTGGCTGGATCATTGAAAGAATGCTTGAGATTGTGTGCTACGTGCCAAACATGTCGATTGAGAACCCGGCGCTCATCAACTTTGACAAGAGGCGATACGTTTACAACTTGGTTACTAACATTTCCGACATTAAGATTGCCATTGATGGAGACGACATTGCCAACATTGTTGGTGGCGCTGAGAATGCATTTGCGCGGTACAAGAGTCTAGCCTATCTCATCAACCCGGACAAGAACATGTACGTACTTGACCGACGGACTATTCGAGACGCGGCCAATAAGGAGGCCAAGGAATACCCCAAGGCCAATTCCAAGGCACGGGTATTTATGACGTATATCACCCAGGAGTCTGAAAAACAGAAGCGGGATGCGCGGCAGCACGAAGTTCTCGACCGCCATGTTCGTGAGATGCGAAAGAACGCTACGCGCAAGGGCGCTGGGCATACCGGTAGCTTGTCTTCGGAGAAGAAGGGGCGATCTCGGTTTGGCGGCTTCCTCAAGGCGGTTCGGCCCATTTCAATGGCGTTTACTGGGTCGTTTAACGCGGCTCCGTCGGACAAGATTGTGTCTTTGAGCGAGCTGCCAGAATTGTCCAGCCTTGGTGAGGCGCGAACCAAGCTGCTTACCACGATTGACTTGACCAACATTGAAGTTGGTATGGTTAAAGGGAGGTCCCCGAACATGTGGAAGATGCACTTTAACAATGTCAACTATTTGTTCCAGTCGCAGAGTGAGTCTGATGCGGAAGAATGGGTCCATGCACTTTCCCGGGCCCAAAAATATGCTATTTACCTTGCGCAAACGAGCTCTACGTCTACCAAGGTGTTTGGTGTACCGGTTGGCGTGATTTGCGAACGAGAGGGACGGGACATTCCCAAGGCGGTTGAGGTTCTGCTCAGCGAGGTTGAGGCCCGTGGTCTTACCGAGGTGGGTCTCTACCGAATCCCTGGTTCTCTGGCGAGCGTGAATGCGCTCAAGAATGCTCTGGATAGCGGTACTAACATTGATATGGAGGATGAGCGATGGTATGACATTAACACTGTTGCTGGGTGCTTCAAGCTCTACCTGCGAGAGCTGCCAGAGCCGCTACTTACGCACGATCTATTTGAAAAGTTTGTCAACTGCGGCAATGGTAACGACGAGGCGTCGGTTATGCGGCTGCGAGACTGTGTCAAGAAGCTTCCACGGGCCAACTTCTGCCTACTCAAGCGGCTCATTGAGCACTTGGTGCTGGTTACGATCAATGGTGAGAAGAACCGAATGCACGCGGTCAATTTGGCCATTGTCTTCTCCATGTCCTTCCTCCCGGTGGGCAGTGCGGCCTCATCCGTGTCGAGCGATCTGGGCGCCATGCAGAACATTCTAAAGGCTATGATTGTCTACTACAACCAGATCTTCTGCGACGTGCCCTTTGAGCGCCCCGACCAGGACTCTCCGCGGTCGTCACACCAAACGCCGCCAGTACCACGGCATTCGCCGCCCCAGCCCCAGCCGCAGTCGCCGCGTCTCCAGCAGTCGCCTCTCCAGCCTCCACTCCAGCCGCCGCCTCGATCCGCGGATCGAATGCGTAGGCGGGACTCCAATGTGATTGTCGAGCAGCAAGAACCAGCCGACAGCGATTCCACCACCGAGAGCGGTAACAAAACCAACACTCAGCTCAAGCGTGACAGCATCACCGAGGTGAGTGCATACTAATTTGTCTATTCTATTTTTTTACGAACATTCCCACTCGCGAAGTGCGTTTTACCCTGATGTTTTAATGTGTGTTTTTTAGATAATGAGAAAGTAATATTCATAATGTCTTGATGTATACTATAGTACCCTGCCAAAGAGCCCTTCCCCCGGAGCGTGGGACCCCCACACTCGTTCAAGGTTGAAATTCGTCCACGACCTGCTATACCCTGCAGCAATGACGCACCTAATGGATCCGATTTTTCAAAGGCCTTCTGCGTCGCTAACGACCCCTCCATGGCCCTCTTTCCCTTCTCCTCGACGCCTTGAACCCCACGGCTCTTGGCTACCGACCAACAGGTCTGCAGGGTGATTACCCAAAGCGTTACATCATACCCGCTAGAAGTACAGTACGATATTGGTACGTAGTCTAATAATGGCGATGTTGGGTGATGACTTTGCGGTGCATCATTAGGCCGCTCATGCGGCGAATTGATACGGGCGTGCATACGACATTTCAAGGTGGAGATGTGTGCCTGATTCAACCAAGCCCGATGGTTTTACAAATGGCGAGGTTGGCGAGCTGGGCCATCGGGGTTGTTAACAGGTCCATGGCGAGCACCGTGGCTCTGTTATTTGAGCGGTGGCTGAAGCGTGCTGTTCTTTTACCGAGGAAGTGTAATAGCCTTGCAGCGGTGATCGCCTATTTGCCGAAACATTATTCATACAAGTGGGTGTCCCCCAAACTTGTCGTTTACTTTGATAAGCCCCACAATACCAGAATTGGTGCCATTTTTCCAGGAGTCCCCCCACAGTTGTAGAGATGCATGTCGACGACAAAAAAGTCGAAAGTTCACAGTAAATGGTCATCAATTGATGTAGATGGGATAGGGTCCAGGATTCGGGGACTCGGGGAACCCAAAAGCTCCAAAGAGCGGATTTCACAGCGAGAGATGGAATGAGTAGCTGCCCCGATGCTCTAATAATCGCGGACCAAAGGTGTATGTGATAGTGCCGTACTCGATTACGAATGAGAGTATTTATCCGGCCTCCCTATGCAAGATCATCGCAGATCTTTAAACGTGGGGACGAGGAGAAGACACATATCGTGGGGGGATTTGGAGTTTAAAAGGGCGGGCTAAACTCCAATTGAGGTGGTAAGAACACGGGGAAATTTCACTAGAAACACAATGAAGTTCGGGAGTGTGCTTTACAGCCTAGGGCTGGCTGCGATTGCGGCCGCCAAGGAGACTTCCTCCGGCCCAGCGACCTCTGCCACTACTGCTGCTGCCAGTAGTGCCATTGCGTCCTCTTCTGCGGTTCCATCGGGTACTGCGAGTGCCCCAGACACCAAGTCCACTTGCTTGGTGGCCCACATGGACGAGAGCGACGACACTCCATTTGTGCAGCGAGCTCTCAAGCAATGTGGTAACAACTCGGTCATTGAGTTCCAGGAGGGTATCACTTACAACATTTGGACCCCGGCGCGGTTCGAGAACCTGTCCAACGTTGAGATTCGAATCAACGGTAACCTGACGCTGCCGACCAACATGTCCTACATCCAGGAGGTGATTGGCGAGACTGCCAACGGCCAGGATGCGTCGCTCAGTGGGTACTGGTTCGTCATGTCTGGCGAGGACATTCTGTTCCAGGGTAACCCCAAGGAGGAGTGGGGCTGGATCGAGTGCCACGGCCAGCAGTGGTGGAACCTCATGTCTCCAAACAACACGGTACCAAACCGACCACACTTCTTCTACATCACTGCCAACGACACTGCCATTGACCACCTCAAGGTGTCTGCTCCAATTGCGTGGGGTGTGGGGATCCACAACTCTGAGAACATCCATGTTACCAACACGCAGTTCATTGCCATCTCGGACGACCCATCTATTCTGCCATTCAACACTGACGGTTTCGATGTGAACGGTAATAACATCACCATTGAGGACACTGTCGTGTACAACGGCGACGACTGTGTTGCCATGCAGCAGGGTCTGACCAACTTTGTGTTCCGAAACGCGCTCTGTGTCAACGGCCACGGGGTGTCGATTGGCTCTCTGGGCCAGAAGCAGGACCGATACGACGTGCTGCAGAACATTACTGTTGAGAACGTGTACATGAAGGACGCGCTATACGGTGCCCGATTCAAGGCCTGGAAATCCTCGCAGGGCATGGTCTCCAACGTGACCTACCGAAACTTTGTCACCGAGAACTGTACTGTGCCAATCTTTGTGACCCAGTCCTACTTTGACCAGCAGGTCGGTGCCAACCGAGCCAATACCAATACTTCTATCACCATTGAGGACTTTACCTTTGAGCGGTTCACAGGCAGCATCAATGGCGCTACCCAGTATGCTCAGGAGGATCCATCCGGCACCTGGTGGGCCGTCGAGGGCCTCACCGGCCGAGACGGCATTGTCATGATGTGTCCATCCGAGGAGGCCTGTGCTGGTCTCCACTTTGAGGACATTGAGCTCTACGCCAACTATGACGGTTCCAATACCACCGAGGTGTGGTGCCAGAACGGCATCAATTCTACTCTGGGCTTTAACTGTGTCAACGGCACTCTTGAGTTCAACTAATGTAATGACCTATAAAATTCTATCAAGCTCGACCCACTTGACGGTGCCACAGACTATGGGAGCGATCAATACGATGCGTGAGGAGTACCGTGGCCGTATAACCGAAGTATTCCATTCGCTAAAGCTGTTTGATAATTGCCAATATCTCGAGCATGTAGTATTCAAATACTTGCCAACATCTCAAGCATGTAGTATTCAAATTATAATTGCCAATATCGAGCTCCTGTTACCGGTAATTCATCCTGTGACAATTCCGGTTACAGTGTAACAAACTGTGTAACGGGAGCTCGAGGCGGGGCTAGCCGGCAAACCCCACGGAGCCCTGGTCTCAGCCATTATTCAATGTACTACCGCAGATCCCCGGCTGGTTGGTTGCTATCGTGATTCTTGGACGCACCTCGGCACGGCGAGTGTGCCCACGCACATATCATACATAATCTAACCATAACTGAAAAATTCAAGCACAGAACCAACGGCGTATCTACGTCCTACTGTATTAAACCGGCTCCAAGCCATACCCCATATTTCAGCCCGTTCTGAGATCCGGGGCAAGGGATACGGCCCGGCCGGTCTGTGGCCGAAAATTCCCGACTCTGTGACGCGCGCCCCACGAAAAAAAAAAATTGTTTGATGGGCGGACGAGAGGCTGTAGTACAGTCTTCAAAACAAATAAAAGCGACCAGTCACGCCACGATAAAGTACTGCAGGCATTTAGTCCTCTCGTAGACTGTAATTCGTAGACACCCAGTTGAACCGCCATGTCGTTCACGTTCAACTGGAACTCGTTCAACGAGGAGAACTTTTACCGGCGGGCCAAGCGTCTGTTAACGGACGCGCTCAACAAGTCCAACAAACCCCCCATCATTGTAGACCGGATCGTGGTGCAGGACTTGAGTCTCGGGGACAAGCCGCCCAATCTGGAGATTCTGGAGATTGGGGACCTGGCGGACGACCGGTTCCGGGGCATTTTCAAGCTCAACTATAGTGGCAATGCCTCGATTACGCTGGCGACAAAGGTCCAGGCGAACCTGCTCAATGTCTATGGCAATAACGCCCCCGAGTTTACGCGCCCCAAGTTTGTTGGGGCTGCGTCGCCGCTGGCCATGCCGCTCAACTTGACGCTGTCTGAGATTAAGCTTTCGGGCATTATCATTCTCGTGTATTCAAAGGCCAAGGGCCTGACGCTCGTGTTCCGCAACGACCCGCTTGAAGGGATCAAGGTGAGCTCCACGTTTGATGCGTTGCCGGGCATTGCGCGGTTCCTGCAGGTCCAGATTGAAAAGCAGATTCGCATTTTGTTCCGCGAGGAGCTGCCCAGCATTTTGCATAAACTCAGTCACAAGTGGGCTCCTGGTACCGCGAGCAGTGCCGTGGGGCGTACCGCAAAGGCGAGCGAGCCCGAGTGCGTCAAGCCCAAAAAGACCAAGCCCGTGTCGCTGACCGAAATCAACCCCGACATGCCGGCCTTTAGCGCCAAAAACATGCTCAAGTTGGATACCCTGCTGGCGAGCCAGCGCACCATGAGCGTGTTCACCCCGGCCATTACCGACGCCGTGTACCGCTCCACGCTGGACGCGTTTGGCCGCAGCCAGAACCAGAGCAACATTCAGTCCATCTCCGCCGAAGAGGACTATGCTGAGATTATGAAGATCCAGTCCAAGAGCTACGCACGCTCGTCACACAAAAAGCCCAAGCGGCGCGTCATTCAAATCAAAAAGAACCAAGCCCAGCCGGAACAGAGCTCATCGGGCGCCTCAGTGCCCAGTCCACCACCCGTAAAGCCCGCAATGGCGCCCCAGACGGCCCCGGTGGTCGAGAAACAGCCAATTGAGCCGCAGGAGCCGCAGCCTCTGGCGCCAATTGCTGAAACTCCCGCCGCGTCCAAATCGTGGGGCGAAAAACGCGGCAAGGTGTTTAGCGACTTTTTCAGCTCAAACGCTCAGTTCCAGGACCCGCCGCCCTACGTTGCATGATTAACCCCAAAATTTCCCGCTATACCCTCTTGTATATATAGCCTTATTTATTCACGACTATACGTCTTACGTTATCTCGCCTTGGAGCTTGCTGCCCAACCCCCGTACTATAGTTCAGATGATACTGTAGAGTGCAATTGCATACCGTATCCGGGAGACTTATTCCAACTCGATATTAAACTAATATAGTGTACAAGCCATTGAACAAATTGTAAGGTGCAACCGCGCAGTTATAATTGTGCCACAAACAGCATGGTACGAGTTAAAGGATCTGAAAATATTCCTTACAGCGTTAAAAAGTCCTCAACGAGTTACAGAATCTGGGATTACATTGGAAGCTTTGTACCTCAACGAGTTAGAGGATCTGGGATTACATTGGAAGCTTTGCGCCTCAATTGAGTAGATAACAATTAAAAGTTAACAGCGAGCTTGGCCATCTCAAGAGCACCCTCTCTGGTCTTGTTACCACCAATAAACCCACTGGCATGGATAAACACACAGTCCTTGACCCCAGAAAGCTCATCGAGCTTCTCGTCTCGGGCACCCCGCCACGGCTCTGGAAGCGCCTTTCGGCTCTCAAAGGACCCAGGGGACTGGGCGACCGCCTGCACTCGCCAGCCCTTACCGTCGCTGTACAGCACGTACCACACCTCGCCGGACACATTCGCGTCCTTCTCAATGGTATACAGATGGTCCTTCCACGGAGCAAACTTCTCCAACACAATGATTCGCCCGTTAGGATCGTACTCCTTACGCTTGTCAAACGCCTCCTGGACCACCGACTTGGCCGGGTACCATCCAAGACCATAGTCTCGCACCACTGCCTCAAAAGCAGACCCCATCAACGCCGACGCCTTGGCGAACTGCTTGTCCAAAGTAGCATCGTCGCTGGGCTCGGTCCACAGCGGATTGAGCCGCGAGACCATGGCCGGTAGGGTAATGCTATGGGCCCGGAACGCCGGGGTAAGGTCGCTCGGGTACGCCGAGATACCATTGTCGTTGGCGTCAATCGCCTCAACAAACTCGGTGTAGATCTTGGGGAAGAGCACGTCAACGCTCTTATCGGTCGACGCAACGCTCAGCATCTCGCCCAAAATCTCCCGGCCAAAGTGCTTGTACACGAGACCCGCCGAGGAGAGTCGCGTCTTGTACTCCTCACCAAAGGTGTCGTTGAACTCCCGCTGGTGATGGTCAAAGTGCTTAGTACCGTCGTACTTGCCGGTAACATCGACAATGACGTCGCACTGCTCGAGCACTTCTGGGTCCCGCGATCGCACCACCTGGGCGTTAGCGAACCGCGGCAGCTGCTTGAGCATGAACACCGCAAGACTCTCGTCCGCGTGGAAAGTACCGCTGTGCGTACCGATCTTAACCATTTCGTCTAGCTTGGCTTTTTTGGTCTGGGGCTCCATTATCGATCTGGCGTCGGGTGATTGAAATTTCACTTATTTTTCGGGGGCACGGCTGACCGCCCTTATCGACGCTGACATTACGGTGCCCGCTATTGGTCAGGGGCGATCCAGCGGCCAGAGCTCGAGGATTAGTCCACACGGACAATTGGCGATATTCGCGATAGTATATAGCTGGTGGTAAGACCCCAGATCCGCAGGGGGGTGCGTCCTTGGGGGCCGTTACAAATAGTATAATGATTCGTTACAGGTTGGGAGTTTGTAACTAGAGTTAGTTACGGGACCATTGCGTGTTCTGTATATAGTCTAGCTTCTATGTCTTCTTTTTAGCGGCGAATTGAGCAAGTGGTTTGTCTCTGGAGCACTCTACTGCGACGAGGCGAGCAAAGTCCTTGTTTTCCCAGTACCCCGAGTGCGCAGTGAGCATGCTAAAGTATTGGTTATCAAGGGTCCCCGATAGGGGGATGACATAGTCGATTTGGCCATTGTCGTTCAAGAGCGCCATTTTCTTCTCTCCGTAATACTCCTTGTTGAAATCGCGAGTCTCGAGCTCTACTTCAGAGGGGAGGCTCTCGAGAAGCGCGGGAGCCGACTCACTGGGAGTGGTTTGGGTTGAGGCGGACTGCTCGGGCTTCATTTCGTCAGCAGGCTTGTCAGCAGAGCGCGATTGACTCGAGTCACGGCTCGAGCTATCCTTGAAGAAGCGGATTCGCGAGGCTAGGGTATCGAAAAAGCCCGAATTCTCCGTCCCCGGGAGCGGGAATGCCTTTTCGGCCGGGATGGTAGCTGTTTCAAGGTTGGATGCAACGTACGGGTCGACCGTGGGATTGAGCAGATAAGCAATGGGATCTGAGTAATGCAAAATGTTGTAGACGCGCTTGACCGCCAGACACCCGTATTCGGGTTGTTTCTCCCCGTTTGTCTCTTCTTCGAACATTTTTCGTGGGTACAAACGTCCGCTGTTGAGTAACAAGAAAAACGCAGCAGGACTGCCGGCCAGGAAGAGATTAGTGGTATTAAACGCGAATTTGGGCTTGTCGTCCACCGGGTAGCGGGGTTTGACGGCAATGTCGGTTGGTTGATGCGACAAGAGGTCGACGGCAATGACACTCCCCAAGGAGTGGCCTACTACGTGGACCTTGCCGCCCTCCTCCAAAAAGTGTGGGTGATATTTGATAAAGAGCTCGTAAACACGGTTAGCCTCCTTGGTGGCGGCCTCGAGCAGCAATGGCTTGTAGTGGGACATGTAGTACGGAATGTCGAGCATCACATCGCTGATAACATTACGCACGGTGGGGATGGACTTCATGGTGATGTCTTGAAGACTAAACTCCTCCTGTTTCGACACAATGCTGTCGTCCTTGTTACGCTTGAGATCGTCAAAGTTGAGTGTCTTGCGCCAATTGACCGGCAAGGTCATGATATTCGTGTCGGGAGACACCAGATGCGCAATCCCCGGGCTCTCGACACTCTCATTGATAGAAATACGAAACCCGTTGATCGAGTAGGTGAAATTGAAACTCTCAACCCGGTCAGACAGCTTTTGGCCAATGCCATGCAGCACAAGTACCAACTGCGTGATCTTCCTCGGCGTAAAATTAGGGTCGTCAGTCGGTCTATCCGGCAACTTGTGCATCTTCTTCCAGTCGTCCCACGAAAAGTGCCGTTGCAGCGTAACGACCGTACCAGGAGGTACTTTGCCACTGAGCAACGCCGTGATGAGCTGCAAATGTGACGGACTATTCTTGAGCAACGACATCATCGTCGTAGCCAAAGAAGATGGCTGGAAGATGTATGCTACCGGATACATGGTCGGAACAAACGCCTCAATCTGCTTGATCGCCTCAGGAAGGTCCCCGCGCTGTTCATTCACCGATTTCTCCCCTTCCTCCGCGGTGCAACAGGGAGCAAACACAACAATAACCTTTTGGGTCTGCGTCTTGCCCTCCTGGTTAACTACCTGGGTGTACTCAATGGGGAACTTCATCCGCTCCAACGCCTCTGGTACCGTACTCGCAGACAGAATCTCATTGAGGTACTCGGGGCGCCACGGACGCACTTCCTTGTACGCAGTCGAAACGGCCTCCTCAAGAGACGGCTCCGTAGGGGTGATTGTGCTCGAATAGAACCATGTAGATCGGTGCACGTTGGCGTAATGCCGGCTCGAGGTCCAGTATATCGGCGCCAGCGTCTTCTTGGTCACCGACACCGAATACAACCGGTTCAGCCCCACGGGGGCCTCATATTCCTCCGAACCTTTCTCCTTAAGACTCCTCTGGTACTGTGCCTCGAGGCAATTGGTATCGCAGGGGCTGAACGCGGACCAATTAGGGTTGGGCGAGATCGTCCCCACATAGGGAGTCGTCGTCGAGTAGATAGGATGAACATTTGCATTCAACTGGGCCCTAATCCTCTCATTCTCCTTGCTCTTTGATGCCTTGTACTTTTGGGCGAACGCTTCGGCGTCTTTGACCACCTCTGGGATTGGCAGCTCCTCCTCCTTCTTTGCCGCTTTTTCTGGCTTCTTGGACTTTTCGGGGACACCGATCTGGGTGCTAGATGTAGGCAGAGTTGCCTTGGGGTCGTCTAGCTCCACTGCGGAATCATGAAAGAACCATGGAACGACTTTGGGATCAGCCATTTCCGGGACACTTGGCAATAGATGGTGGCGATCTATTGAAAACGGACAAATAACTTTAAACTCCACGTCAACAACCTCAATCTCTGGGCCCTTCTGAGTCTATTGAATCGACGCCAATTGGGATATCGAGTTTTGTTACCGGATAGTATCGATATTGCTGGTCAAATGGCAATGCTATCGTGAGAATCACATGCGAACAGGCTGTGCGGCGTATACATCCGCACTAAATTAACAACAATATACGGTATAATTCATCAGCAGTTAGGTAAAAATGGCAAGACTTTTCAGCGATTTCAGCGACATCAGTCGATTACATTGTATACATATTAAATACCATGCGTCTTAGGTTTTTGGTGCCGTGCTGTACTAGTCAGTGGATTACGGACAAGGCAGCATACTGGCGTATGTCGGAGTCACTGAACCAATCCGGGGCAATTTGACCAAGCTCGGAGACCTACTTGAGCCACTAGATGGAAATATGGAATTGAAAAAGGGAGGATAGGGTAACCCCTGGATATGCATTTCTATGCCAATATATGCCGGGTTAAGGTTCAATGGGGTGTAAACAGCGCATAGGGCCGTATGGGGTGCATATTCACATTCACGCTGATCATTTCAACAGCTCAATTGGCTGCAATATAAATTCGCTAGGGAATGCCGCTACCTGCAAAGACGCTTGCTCATCAGCTACATCGCTCTTCTGGAAGCAATGGCTTGTTCCGGAGCCGGACGACGCCCAAGTCGTTTGAGAACTGTCAAGGGTTCTATCACCACAAGACGGCTAGCTGTGTAGACGTACGAAGCTATACATCGAGCGAAGACGCCCCACAGCCTAGCGCCAGCAGCCAGTATACCTGCAATGACTACCAGGGCCGCTCAATTGGATGCAGCGCAGACTTTCGGGTCAAACCAATGGTACGGGATCAATTACTAGGAGCTACTGAACAGGATCTTACAAGCGCCGAGCTCAATATGGTACAGGGGATTATGGCAAATAACCATCAAAGTATTGCAGCTCAAAAGCAGCAGCAGGCGCTTTCTCCAGCGGCTCGGTGTTTGCTAGAGTTTCTACAGCACAACCCACAGTTCAAGGATGTTCTGGTGTCACCGGCAATCCCCAATTACAGCATTCCTCTCGTGTCAAGCTACACTATCCCCAGTGACTGTATGGACTGGGACCGTTCCGAGTTCCGGGTGTGTCTCCAACAGTCGCTGCGGCGGGTCATCAAGAGTCTTTACGATTCACGCAGCACATTTGGCACGGTTCTCCAAGAACACTTGGCCAGTATTCGCAATTTGGTGGAATACACCACCAATTGGTCCTGGTGCGTCGATTACGTGGTCCCACTCATTTACCTGACCTATAGCTGCGAGCCCAACTATGTGGAGGCGTTTGACGAGGCGTGTACGGCGCTTCGGGCCATGGCCGATTACGATGAAATGACCCACGAGCTCTCAGACCAGTACCTGGGCGAGGTGCTACCACTATTGATGCATGCCAACTTTGAGGTCAGCGTGTACTCGCAGATTGCGTTTGAGACGATCTTGCATTTGCTGGCGTACTTCCGCCCCAGCCACGAAACGGTCAATCTGATCACGTCTACGCGGCTCAGCGACCCGGCCAAGTTCTATGCCGACGAGCACGCTTTTTTCCGCAGCATGCGCGCCGAGTACCTCAAGCTCGTGCTCTATGGCGCTTTGAAAGCGCGGGTGCTATTTGAGTGCGACTCGGGGGTCGAAGAGTCGTGTCTCAATGAGATTAAGGCGTCTCTGTTCCGGGAAACGTCGCGGTCCGTGCGGAAGCGGTACAAGGAAGTGCTGCGGCAGGTCATTAGCGTCCTCCCAGAGGACAATGAGGTTGCTGAGAGCCTTAAGGACATGACCCCCCATAGTACGCACCTGGCGGTGGCGAAGCACCGGATCCGAACAACCCTTAACACGGCTTTCCAGCGGTCTTCCTCCTCGTGTTAAACGAGGAGGCGGCGCCGGGTGCGTCGTTTGTTGAAAAAGACCCAGAAGATTGTCTGCTTGAACAGTAGATAGTAGACTGTGGGGAAAATTGATAGCTTTGAAGTGTAGTTCTTGAACAGCAGAATGAATATGAACCGTATCACCGCTCGGATTGGCGCCCGTATTGGCTTGAGCAGCGCCCGCTGCTGTCGCTGGGAAAGCTGTTCTGAGAACTTGATCAGCGACAAAGCTACAAAATAATGGTATGCCATTTGGTCCCTATAGAAAGTGTGGTATTAAGGTCCAGGATTTGAAGTGTGGAGTAAATACCTACCCCTTAACCGTCCCCCCGGCCCTTCTGCATACAAGCCGAATGCGAAATCTGCACCCGAGCACGTGACCACGTGGATTGATACTCCATTGTGTCCGGTTAGTCTGCGGACGAGAGAACAATGTGATGAACAGGGCATTGATGACCATTCGAGCTCTCGACCATTGTGGGGACCGGTTCAGTAGTTGGCAATGTCGGTTGGCGTCGCTATAGGCTTGGCTAATGTATGTGCCCCCAGGGGTGCATAGCTTTATTATATACCGTTTCAGCTATAGCCTAGCGTGTTATTCATGGTATATATTTCGGCCCATGGTCGTAAACCGGATCTGAGACCGATTAATCGGTGCGGCTCGCGCGGCTCACCAGCCATTATCTACAAGCGTATATTTGAGTCTCATATGAGCCGCGGTTAAGCCTCACCAGAGACTGTTGGATTGGAGAATTGCTAGTTCACGATGGTGCCAGTTTCTACTTCTTGCAACACACGAGTGATGGAGGGTTATTATTTTCAATCCAATCAACTCTCACGGTAATTGAATCACCGCACTGTAATTGAATCACCGCACTGGGCGAACAAGGTACGGGTAAAGCCCCAGATTAACTCACTATTTTAACATTCGTTGTACAAGGGACCCTCTCACGGCAAGTCATTCATTGATAGATTAGCTTTCCGTTTTTAATAACCAATGCATGAGCAACAATTGGTAATACCCACGACTAGGAGACTTAGTACTACACAGAACTACTACAACAAGTCACATATGGTATACTTTGGTCCGCATATCTAGCACGAGTTCATGTGGGATAAGATAAAGCCCATCGTAGACCCTTAAAGCTTGTACATGCATGTTTCTCCGCTGCCCAGCTACTAGGGGATCGTGCGGCTCGGTGCGGCGAGGGGTCGGTTCTCCACCCCCGGGGTGGCCGAAAACGGCAGGCACCTCGCTCTCACTAAACGTACACTGATGAGACCGACGACGACGAGCCAAGGTAGAGGAGTAAGGCGAGGGTTGCCAGGTGAGGAGTAAGGCGAGAGTTGCCAGGTTGAGTCATGCTGTAGATATATAAACGGTCAAAATAACCCACACTCTTGAATCTCCACTTTGTATCCAGGAAACATGGCAGTACTATTGTATCTAGTCGTCGCGGTAGCTACCGCAGTATGGGCATACTTGAGATGGGGCAGACAGAGGAGGAATGTGTTTGAAGGACTCGTAAACAGCGTACAAGGGTTCGACTGGGAAACCCAAGAGCCTGCCAAGTTCCGGCCGTTTAAAGGCGGGCCATTCAATCTAACGATGGGGATCAAACGGCTGCACCCCGAAGGATGGCTGCTACTAGAAGACACATACAAGCGCGTAATCGAGGACCGACGCCGAGCCGCGGAGCGGTTTGAAAGCAATACCGTGCTGTACCACCCCGTCGCCAAAGATGCTCTGCTAGAATTGTATACTACGGTGCTGGACTTTCTGGTCAAGCGATACCCGCAGTACTTTGTCGAACGCGGTGGTTACGTAGAGAACACCATTCTCGGTACGCGAGTAGCGCGGGACCCCAGCAGCTACAAGGACCCGAACGATCTCATCAAGAGCCTAGCATTAAACATTGAAGAGGATTTCTTGATTATGTTGCCCGATGAAGATGGGCAGTATTATCTACGGGGCGGGTCGTTTCTGTCTCCCTCGGGGTTCAACCCGCGAGACAAGCTCAACCAGCCGCTATCAGGGATCCATGGCCCTATTCCGTTCTACCGCGAGAAGCTCGAGCGCAGCATGGACCGGTACTTTGGCAAGATGCGCCCAGGGCAGTGGATCGAGCGGTTCAACTGGACCTTGCAGGGCAGTTCGGCGCTCTACGCACCACCCGAGTACGAAAGGCCCATCCGCGAGGACCTGACGCCAGACCAAATTATGTTCCGGTGCGAACGCCAGACGCTGACGAGGCTGCCGAGATCTCAGGCTATAGTGTTCACGATCCGCACCTACATGACACCGCTGCCCCAAGTATGCGAGCAGGAGGGTCTCGGAGCAGAACTGTTGGACGCACTCAACAATTTACCGCCGCAAATGGCGGCCTACAAGGGTATCGACCATTGGGGGGACGCCGCACTGCCCTACCTACGCACTTTTGCAGAACATCCACCTACATAGACTACCAGTATTGTTTTTCACATGTACAGCTAGTGTACTACTACGTACTGTACATACTAATGGATGATAATTACCCCTCCTTAAGCGGTTACGCATCGCCTCGAGGCTTAGCCCAAATCTACGCATCCATGGCCTGATTTAAGATCGACAGGCCCCTTCCATATCACCATCTACACCTCATAGCCTCTACCCGCCATGCTCCCTCGAGAGCCCGGGAAATGTAGGCGATCGATCCACCGTGGCAGTGGATCATCGCGTCACCAGCTTTGAGCCGCATGCCCACACATACGCCGGGAACCCCAGATATACGCCGGGAACGGCGCTGAAACCAACGACCTCCCCCTTTTTTCACCCGTGAGGGCAGCCCTATATAAAAAAGCTCAACATCTCCTCGATCTGGCCACTGTAGCATCTTTCCACACCAACATGACCGTCTCGAACGAACGACCCCAGAATATCGGTATCAAGGCCTTTGAGCTGTATGTGCCCAACCGTGTGGTGAACCAGGCCGAGCTGGAGAAGTTTGACGGCATCCCTGCCGGCAAGTACACGATTGGTCTCGGCCAGACCAACATGGCCTTCGTGGACGACCGGGAGGACATTTACTCGTTCGCCCTGACTGCCGTCTCGAACCTGCTTGCCAAGTACAACATTGACAAGGACTCGATCGGCCGACTTGAGGTTGGTACCGAGACCCTGCTCGACAAGTCCAAGTCGGTCAAGACGGTGCTGATGCAGCTGTTTGGCGACAACACTGATATTGAGGGTGTCGACACGGTTAACGCGTGCTACGGCGGTACCAACGCCCTCTTCAACGCGGTCAACTGGATCGAGTCCTCCTCGTGGGACGGCCGGAACGCTATTGTGGTTGCGGGCGACATTGCCATCTACTCCAAGGGCAACGCGCGACCCACCGGCGGCGCTGGTTGTGTTGCTATGCTCGTCGGCCCAGACGCGCCATTGGTGTTTGACTCGGTCCACGGGTCGTACATGTCCCACTCGTACGACTTTTACAAGCCGGATTTGACCTCTGAGTACCCGGTGGTGGACGGCCACTACTCGCTCTCCTGCTACACCCGAGCCCTCGATGCGTGCTACCAGGCGTACCACAAGAAGGCCGCCAAGGCCGGCGTCGAGTCCAAGGGCATTGACACGTTTGACTACTCGGTCTTCCACGTGCCAACCTGCAAGCTCGTCACCAAGTCGTACGCGCGAATGCTCTACAACGACTTCCGAGCCAACCCGGAGGCCGTCGAGGGTGTCCCCGCCGAGCTTAGCGGCCTCTCGTACGAGGAGTCCCTCACCGACCGGGCCCTCGAGAAGGCCTTCCTCGGCTACGCCAAGGAGCGATCCGCCAAGCGTCTCGCTCCATCCCTCCAGGGCCCTACCAACACGGGTAACATGTACACCGCCTCCGTCTACTGCTCCCTGGCCTCTTTGTTGACCTACGTGCCAACCGAGGAGCTGGCCGGCAAGCGGGTCTCCCTCTTCTCGTACGGCTCGGGTCTCGCCTCCACCCTCTTCTCCCTGCAGGTCAAGGGCGACGTTTCTGCCATTGTCAAGAACCTCGACCTCAAGACCGTTCTCGACAACCGAGAGACCGTCACCCCAGAGCAGTACGAGGCCGCCCTCGCCCTCCGAGAAAAGGCCCACCTCGCCAAGAGCTTTACTCCAGTGGGCTCCGTCGACTCGCTGCGAAAGGGCACCTACTACCTCACCGAGATTAACGACATGTTCCAGCGTCAGTACGCCGTCAAGAACTAGACTCATGATTTATACTGTAAGAATTAATAATGTAATAATAGCTCTGTCTGCCTTATTCAGCACCGTTTCCAGGGAGCCCTCGAGCTCCCGTAGCCCGAGACCCCACTTTGTTACACAATTGGTTACACTGTTACGGGGTTCTAGGGACTGATCCCCCACGTCAATTGCACCACCAAGCGTCTTCGAGGGCCAGCCCTCGAGCTCCCGTAGCTGGGGGTACCACCCCCAGACCCCCGTTCACATCAATGGGGTTCGAGAGAGACTTGCCCCCTTGGTCTTTTGTTACCTTTAGGATTCAACAGGCTCTCCGAGTAGCGGAGCTCCAGGGGGTCTGGGGACTGGTCCTCCAGGTAATTGCGCCCGTAACGTCTTCGAGGGCCAGCCCTCGAGCTCCCGTAGCGGGGGCTCTGCCCCCAGACCCCCGTCAGGACTGCGGAAATGGCCCTATACAAGCGAATGTGAATTAACGTTAAATCGACAAACTGTCCGCGTAGCGGAGCTACGGGGGGTCTGGGGGACTGGTCCCCCAGTGCTGCATCTAGGGCGATTCAAATCCCATTGAAGACCATCCATGCTGAAAACCAGGCGTTTATAGCGGTTCTATGTCGTACGGAAATGGCCCTATACAAACAAATGTGAATTAACGTTAATTCGAAAGGCTCTCCACACAGCGGAGTTACTGGGCCTGTCCCCAGTGCAATTGCTTTGGAGGTGCCTTCGAGGGCCAGCCCTCGAGCTCCCGTAGTTGGGGGTTGCACCCCCAAACCCCCCGCTCAATTGCTACGGGGTTCTAGGGGCGGAGCCCCTGCCCACAGGGGGTCTGGGGGACTGGTCCCCCAGGACAATTACTCGCCTAGTGTCTTCGAGGGCCAGCCCTGAAGCTCCCGGTGGGGTTACACCCAACCGCCGTAACCAAGTTAGTTACGCCATTGGGAGTTTGTTACAACGGGTTTGGGGGCTCTGCCCCCAACTAGAGGGGGTCTGGGGGACTGGTCCCCCAGTGGGCACCATCACTGTCATTAATCTCTACGAATTGTCCGCGGAGCGGAGCCACGGGGTCTGGGGCCCACGGCCGTCAATGGGGATGGGATGGTGGGGTGCGGCTGGAGTTCCCAATGTTTTGACGACAACACGACACGAAAAAAATTAAGGACGCGATGAACGGCCAGGCGCACGCACTGGTCGATTCGGAGGAGATGGAGAATGGCAAGCGTATATATAGGACACAATACTTGAGGCGGGACTACGGAGAGGACGTGGAGCGGCGGCTAGAGGACAAGCAGCTCCGAGTGTCGCGGCAGTACAAGCCGGTGACCCACGCCCCGGCAGGACGACAGTTCCACATGCAACGAGACGCCATGAGGATAGCAAAGCTGACGGGCCAGGTGGAGGAGGAGAGCTCGATGGAGCTCGACGACCAGGATAGTCCCATTCTGCGCAAGCAGCGGCGGCAATTGCACCATCCCAAGGTGAGCGGACTGGGGAGTCCAGTGCAGCACCGCAAGCGGGAGGAGCGGGCGCGAGACTACGAGTACAAGGAGCACGGCCCGCGGGGCGACAAGGAGCCGAGCGGGTCGTACCAGGCGCTGGAGCTGGACTACATGCTGATACGCAAGGCGCTCCAGGCGCTCGAGGAGCGGGTAAAGCTCCAGGAGGAGCTACGCGGAGAGCTGCCGGGGGAGGAGCGAGCGGCCAAGGAGGCCATTTTGGAGAAGTCGCGGCAGGAGTGGGAGGCCAAGGTGAGCGCGGAGAGTGGCAACGCCGACGAGGACGCGCGGCGGCGACAATTGGAGAGCTCGCTCAATGTCGTAAAGTCCCAATTGCACGAGCTGCAAGGTCGGGCTGACGAGACAAGGGCGCTCCAGCGACTTCGCCACTCGGCCGGGTTCCAAATCGCCACCCGGCTGGCGCTAGTAGCCATCAGCGCCGTGTTGCTAGTGCAGCTGTTCCGGGCGGTGACCATTCAGTTCAATGCCGAAGAGCAGGACCTCCGGCGGCGACTGGGTCCGGGGCTCTACCGCGACGGGTGGCTAGAGTACTCCATGCTCATATTCTAGGCCACCGGAATACGGGGAGGGTCCCAACGGGCAAGACAGGTCATCACGCGCCCTGAAACATTATGTGTTTACTCTCCAGAGATATTATTTCACCCACATTTTTGGGGTCCGGCATGAGGGGGATGCCCCATATTTGCAAAGTGAACCACGCGGGAAAATAAGGGGCTCGATGAAATGCCGAGTTCCGGCAACGCTCTTGATGTAATCGTTTCTGCGGTGACGTTCATAGGCTGCCTGCATGGACGAGGCAAGAAAGAGGCCACTTGGGGTCGGCACCGACTCTGTGCCGGGTGTCTCCCACCGCGGGCCGGCCCTCCCCCTGTAAATGGGGTTGCCGCGCTGGTCTGGAGGGGATTTGTCGCGGGCGCCCGCGCTCGGTGTCTGAGTGAGTCACAGATGACCGCCCGAATCCTCCCGATGGTTCCGGAGATTGTCGCAGACTCACGGCTACTGCTAGCGCAGGGCTTGGGTTTCCCGTTTGAGCGGCTCGGCCCAGACCGTCCTCCCCCCTCCCGGCGTACTTGTCAGTCTGGCGCGTCATAATCATGTCCTTCCATCTCAGATGTATCGACGCTGGATACATATTTTTTCTTTCTCATTCGGCAGTCCGGAGGTGCGGAAACGGGTTGGCATTAAGACGTATATTAATTGGTCTGGGGAAGCACATTCTTTCCCCCAATTATCTGATGGAGGATTTGGCCCATTTGCATCCTGTGGTAATATTCGCCGTTGTCTAGTGCTAAAAGCGCGCCCTTGAAAACAAGAGACACCCACAACCCTATTTTAGAGATACGCGCTTATCGATCTATTAAAGACACTGATTGGTAAAAAGACCGGTGCATGGACTCTTTATGACATTTGTATGTATTGGTATTTTATAGACTTTGAGTAAAGGGCTAACCTCGGGGCGATTAGTTGTGTATAGGAGGCTGAAGGATGATTTTCAAGCCGTTTGCCTCGATTTCCCGTCATGCCTCGCTGGCCAAGACGTTTTGGACCTCGTCCAGGAACCCGTCCTCTGAGCCCTCCTTCTTCGTGTCGACCCACCAGCTGGCGCGCCACCAGAGCCAGGTCGCGACCCGCAACTCGTCGGCGTTCAATTCCAATGGGTCCGGGCCCGGATCGGGGGACAGAAATAACGCCTACTCGAGCTCCATCTCGGCAGGGCTATGCGTCCCCGTGTCCAACTTTTCCACGTCGGGAGCGCTCAATTCCCTTGATGAGGAGCGCCAAAAGGACATTTTGGCCGACCCGCCCTTGTCGCAACAGCCGCACGTGTACCTGCTGCACGCCTCGTCGGCCCAAAAAGCGCTGAGGCCCGTGAGAGCCGATCTGCGGCGGTACTCCACCTCGGCACCGCAAAAGTCCAAAAATGCATCAACGTCGCGCGACAAGACATCCCCGGTAGAGTCCAAGCCCCAGGAGCCGGCGGTTGCTCGTGATCCCCCCCAGTCGGTCGCGCCCGAGGCGGAGAGCGCCGCAATTGAAAACGTTGCCGCAAATAATGAAGGCGAGGCTGCCGCATACTTTGAGGCTCGCGACTATAATAGGGTGCTCGATGTGTTTGACTCGATCAGAGCTAATGGCGGGGCTAATGAAAAAGTGTACACCTTGGCGATTCGGTCCATTATTGAACTGTGCAAATCAACCTCGGTGAACGGGGTTTATGACTTGGCCCCGGCGCTCGAGGTATACAGCGACATGTTGCAATCACACATCAAGCCCTCCGTGGAGACATACTCGGCGGTCATTTCGAGCCTCGTGGAGGCCGCCAGGGCCCGAAATACAATGGCCAAGTCCCTGCTGTACCAGTCGCGGGGCATTTTGGCGTCAATTGACGCCGACTGCGAGAAACTCGAGCAGTCGTCCCAGTACTTTGCATTGGCATTTGAGATTTACAACGCGAGCAACTCGGTAACGCCCCAAAAGTACTCGCCCCAGTTTTACTACAACTTGTTGCACGCATCGATTGCCAGCAACAATGTCGACCGGGCGCCCCAAATCATCCAGGCTATGGAACAGTGGGGGTACGAACACTCAATCTCTTCGCTCACCGACACCATCATTGCCCACGGTAAGAACCAGGACATTGACGCGGCACTGGAGGCGTACGAGCAGGTCAAGACTCTGGCGCCCCAGACCCCGCAGCAGGTGGCGGATATTTATGCCGCGCTCATCTCGGCGTACTTTGCATGTTTCGACGCCGGTTCCGCGGTGGCGTTTGTCAACCAGTTCCTAGAGTCCCAGGTGTCTCCCGAGCTGTTTGAGCCCGTGATGAGCGCCGTCATTTCTGGGTTTGTCGCCATTGGCGAACCCGAGTCGGCGTGGAAGTGGATCCAGGAGGCTGAGAAGGACAGCTCCATGCCTCGTATCGGTCTCGCTAGTGTCGAACCACTTTTTACCGCCGCGTGCATTGCTGGCAATGCCCCTCTGGCGGAATCAGTGTTCGACTACATGGCGTCCCAGAGCGGGTTCGACTCCCATGTGGCCCGAACCTCGTATCTGCGTCTCGCGTTGGAACTCAACAGCAAGGATGCGGTGTTCAAGGCGATTCGAGAGAGCCAGCTGCGGAGCGGCGTGTGGGACCACGCCACCCTGGCCCGGGTCTGCCAGTGGCTCATTGAGGAGAACGAGATCGCCATGGCGATGGACGTTTTCCAGGCCCAGGCGATGCGAGTGTCCGACCATGCCAGCGAGCATGGGATTGAGGTCTCTGCCTACGAGTGCGAGTGCCTCGAGTTTGTCATCACAAGCCTTCAGTCGTGCCAGGCACTTAATACCCCTACCGTGCTTGCTTTGACCAACTCGCGGTTCATGTCTAACCACATCTTCGCCAAGGACCAGTGCTTTGACCTGTTTTACGCCCTGTGGGAGGACCGGGAGACCCGGGAGTACAAGCAACTCGTTTCATTGAGCAAACTCATTCTCATTGACATTGTGGCACTCCACCACTCTCTCATCTCTGCGGTGCGGGCCGGTGGCGAGTTCCCCGAGTCTTTTATCGAGCAGTTGCGTCTCAAGTACGCTGACTATGTTACTGACCTTATTGACCACAAGATTGACGTGAGCGAGTCGTTTGCTGCCGAAGTTTCCTCCTCGTTGAGCGCGCTGGGCTGCGAGTCGACCCTGGTTGACTTTGAGTCCATGCTCAACAACCAGTCCCAGTCGAGCGTTGATTCGTTGTATTCGACTCAGTCCGTGTCTACCGCTGCATCCGTGGATACGGCGGTGTCAAACCGGATCATGGAGTACGCCCAGTTGGAGAATGGGCTGCACCGCGCCTTTGAGGAGCTGGATCTGGCGCTTACGCGAGGCGATCATTTGTTGCCGGAGGCCATTCTCACGGTGCTCGAATCGGCCGGACTGTGCCGCAACCAGGATATCTTTGTCAGCTTGTATAACCGTCTTGCTGGCAAGGAGATCCCCATGAACCTTACCGCTTCGTGGGATCTGTGGGCCGCAGTGTACCGGCTTGCCGTGCAGTACTGTGCTGAGAGTGACTATGCGCTGGCGATGGACGCGTACCGCAACTTGGTGGCGATGGGCACGAGCCCGGACGCTACTGGGTACGGCCAGCTCATCGCCAACGCGCCCGTGGACAGCCACGACGAGGCGTATGATGCGTTGACACTCTTCTCGGAGGCCATGTCCTTCAACGTGGTGCCCAACACTTTTTTGTACAATGTGCTGCTCTCCAAGCTGTCCAAAGCGCGACGGCTCAAGGAGGCCATGTTTTATTACAACCAGATGGTGGAACTCAATGTGAAGCGCAGCAGTGTCACCTACGGCACTATGATCAGCGCGTGCTGCCGCACTGGTGAAGAAGAATTTGCCAAGCAGTTG
>JAKTQL010002537.1:82249-142625 GCA_030558815.1 Blastobotrys malaysiensis | reverse complement strand
CCTTTAACTTAATGGTAGAGTGTTAACTTGATAAGTTAATTTGTATTGGTTCAATCCCAATAAGGTTTGGAGGCCATGTCCTTCAACGTGGTGCCCAACACTTTTTTGTACAATGTGCTGCTCTCCAAGCTGTCCAAAGCGCGACGGCTCAAGGAGGCCATGTTTTATTACAACCAGATGGTGGAACTCAATGTGAAGCGCAGCAGTGTCACCTACGGCACTATGATCAGCGCGTGCTGCCGCACTGGTGAAGAAGAATTTGCCAAGCAGTTGTTCAACGAGATGGAGTCGTCGCCCAATTACGTGCCCAAGGTGGCGCCGTTCAACATTATGCTGCAGTACTATGTGCACACCAAGCGTGACAAGCAGTCGGCGTTGGAAATGTATGAGCGGCTTCGTCGGCAGGGGATCACTCCGTCGAACCACACGTACAAGCTGCTCATTGACATGCACAGCACGATTGCGCCGATTGACATTGACTCGGCGGACAAGGTGCTCAAGCAGGTAATCGCGGACGGGCTCTTCATCACGACCCAGCACTACGCGGCGCTTATCTTTGCCCGTGGCGTGGGGCTTGGTGATTTGAACAGTGCGGTGGAGTTTTACGACTCGCTAACGTTCAACAAGCGAGTCAAGCCGGACAAGCTTATTTTCCAGGCGCTGCTCGAGTCGTACGTGGTCAACGGCCAAGTTGTCAAGACGGACAAGGTACTCGAGGAAATGGTCAAGTACGGGGTTGATCTCAACGCGTGCATGGCCAACATTCTCATTCGGGGCTGGGCGTCGGTTGATTTGGGCAAGTCGGTTGGGCTGTTTGAGCACATTTTGCAGCGCGGCATTGAGGAGCCGTCCACATTTGAGGCCATGGTGCGGGGGTTCATGTTCCACCGCGACTTTGAGTCTGCGAACAATGTGGTGCTTAGCATGGAAAAGAGTGGCTACCCGGAGCCGGTCCTCAGCAAGGTCCGCAACCTGGTAGCGACTCGCGGGGGCGTTGACACTGCGGAGAGATTCTTGTTGGATAGCATTTTCCGCCAGGATAGCCACCGGCTGATATTTATTGACAAACACTAACGAGATATTTATGAGTTGATAATACACTAATGATGCATGATTACCCGGGGTTCCATCCTCCAATTAGAGAGTGAGGGCCTTCAACATTCGAGAGCCATTGACCTTTGGTCCGTGCTACGAGGTTGAAACTGAGTGGCGTATTGGTTAATTAAACGTAATAAATAAGTCCCCGTCTACTCCATGATGCCCTCCTGTAGCATTGGCTTGGCGTCGTCCTTGGATATCAGATTGAGCAAGTCTTCGACGTAGATCTGCACCGTGCTGTTAAGCAGCATTGCCTTCATGAGGTCGGGGATGCAGTGCTGGAGCTCCTCGTTGCCAACCTCGTTACGGGCAATGTTCTCGAGCACCAGCGCCGCGGTGGCGCCAAAAGTGGACGGCTGGTTCGTCGTCACCGTGGCGGGCTCCTCGGGCTCAATGGCGGGAGCGTTGAGCACGGACGGGGGCACCGCAAACTCTCGCGGCTTGATGCCGTGGATAATGTACTTTCGCGATCCGTCCGGCTTGTTGATGACCATGGCGGACGCCGAGGCATACGCGTTGGGCACGTTTTTGATAAACGTGGCGGCCGGGAGTAGGCTGCGCCCAGACTTGGTAAACTCCTCAAACTGGCCCTCGTACGCCTTCCACAGCGAAATCTGCGTCACCTCCGCTTCAGCGTCCTCCTCGTACGAGGTGCGCAGCCAGTTGGTGGCTCGGTGCGGCTCCTCATACGTCATGAGCTCCTTAATTACTTCCTCCGACAGCTGCGGTGGATTCACCGGCGCCGGCTTTTTGGTCCGCCGCGGCAGCCTAATGTAGTCCTGCTTGGGCTCCTGCATTCGGTACGTGAGCAGCCGTACCAGGTGCCTAGTACACAAGGTCCGCGCCTCGGGGTTGGCCAACAAGTCATGCACGTTGCTCGAGTGCGCCGTATACTGGTACAGCAAGTCGAGCGCTGCAGAAATGAGCTCCTCGTCGTCTACTAGCAAATAATTGAGCACCTGACGCACCAGGGTGCGTGAAATGGACCCGATAACGTTCTTCTTGTCCTGGATCACAAACCGCGCAATCGACCGCATCGCCGGGATAATGAACCCCCGATCGGTAGACCCCGTGAGCTGGTCTACCAGCGTGCTAAACAGCGCATCATCGGGCGAATCGGGTGTAATGTGAAAGCTAATTGACTCAATGATCTCGACACAGTAGCTCTTAAACTCCGAGTACAACGAGGTCCGCGGGACCTGAAGCCCCTGCTGCACAATCTCCAGGCACACGGGCAATTGGGCCAAAAAGTTGGCGTCCTTGGGGTTGAGCGACACGTTGCGCACGATTAACAGCGCCTCCAAAACGCGCTGCGTCTCGTCGTACTGCGTGTTGGTCTGCCCCAGTGTACCCAGCGCCATGTTCTTCTCGGACATGGGGTCCGTGAACAGCGACGAGCCGCTGATAATGGTCAACAAGTCCTCCGTCATCTCCGGGTAGTGCTCGAGATGGAGCATTTCGGAATTGTAGTACGAGAACTGGAGCAGCGAGGTGAGCGCCCAGTCGACCTCGGACTCGATCCCCGAGTGGAGCGCCATCTGCATGCGGTTCATGTTCTGCGACTCGCGGTTGTCCTGGCGCGGGGGCCGGTTGTACACGAGGCTCTGGTACTTTTGGGGGTGGTTCGACGGGGTCGTCACGACGATGGGGATCGGGAGCGTCATCGGCTCGGTCGGCTGGGGCGACGCGGATGGAGCCGCGCTCGTCGCGGCGCTCCCTGCGTTCGCCGATGGAAACTTTGACGACATTTACGCGAATACCCTTTGGATGGTTCAATTGGCGGTGGGTTTTTGTGAATTTTTCGCGTTGCAAGTGGTCTTGCGGGCGCGGCGGCATGTTGGGAGGATGTGGTGATTTAACTATAGGTTTAGGGTGTGGTGAATTATATATGCGGCGTGGTGCGGCGCAAGTGATTATGCGACATGCATCCAGCATGCAGGGCGCCACCGGTAGTTTGTTAGGTTCTATGTACAGTCGTTATTTCGGGTAATCCCGGTGGGTAATCCACGTCAGGACTACTCATCCTCGTCCGTGGATGGTGGCGGGTCGCTATCGTTCATATACAGCTCGACTAGACGGGTTAGTAGGTGGCAAAGGGTCTCAAAGTACTTACTGGCAGTGGAGAATGCAGCAAAGGCGGCGCACCCGAACAGCGCGCTCTGGGGCCCCGACTTGACGGCGAGGCCGCCGCCCGTCAGACAGCCGCCCACAACGCCGTTCCAAATATCATGCTTTGCTCGGAGCTATCTAGTTAGCAGTGTCCAACAACCCATGTTAGGCTTACCGATTCAATGGCGCACTCGGTGCCGGTGAATACGAGACCAATGAAGCCAAAGTTCTTGGCCGAGGTCCACGCCCGCTTGCCCATATCGGAGAACTGGATCTTCATCTGCTGCTTGAACGGCAGATCCGCAATCTGCTGTGTCATGCCCGTCCCGATATTGGTGTCGTAACTCATCTACTAGGTTAGCGCAGCCCATTTCAATGGGACTCACATACACTGGCCATGAACAGACCAAACACACCACCGAGACCGAAACCGGTCACACCCGCAAATACCGACTTGCCCGGGCACGACGTCATGAACTTGGTCATCGCCGCCGCGCCGGCCTGCGCCTGCTGCTCAGGAGTCATCTCCGACCACGAAGGCTGCTGGGCTCCTCCGTAATTCATCGTTGATTAGGTTGTCAAGGTCCGCAAACTTTTCATCTCCGGCTTTGGGACCGGACCTTACCCCGCGACATTTGGTACCGCCAACGCCGCGACTCTGTACACTGGGGGACCAGTCCCCCAGACCCCCAGCTACTGGGGGTGCGGAGAGCCCCCGGGTCCAATTGGGGTACCCCGGGGGGTTTGGGGGGTTCCACCCCCCAACTACGGGGAGTTTGAGGGGCTGGCCCCTCAAGACCACCCCAGAGCCTTTAACCTCGTCCTTGGTCCAGGTTGCTGGTACGTTGGTTCATATCACGTGTAATTCACGTGGATAGTGAACCGACTGCGATCCATTGAGACAAGGACGGCACAAGGAGGAGGAGCTTACTGGACTCGAGCAAGAGGACCAAGCATGGCATAGGCCCCGGTAAGCAATGGAGGTGGAAGCCAATTGCTGGCGGTCGACAGGGCCGGCTTTGTAAAATGTCGTGATCATCCGAGTACGATTGCTCTCAAAGCGCCGGATTTGTATTGCTTCGAGGGGTGATTCTCCTTGTGTCAAGTAGGATAGAATAAATTGAAATTGCGTTTGGAATCCGTTTCGACTTCTTCACACTGAGTTTGAAATGAAGTTAAATTTGCTGATTGTGTGTGTATTTGCCGTGCTGTGTACGTTTGCCGCAGCGGACGGTTCGGTAGACTCTGCACGGGAGCACCTGTACTCGCTGGTGGACCTGGGCAAGCAGAAAGTGCTGGATAGTGTGGGCAAGGTGAAGCACGACGCCTTTGACACGTGGTCCGAGAGCCAGATCAAGGCCTGGGCCGACGTACACGGGCTCGAGGCGCCCCAGACGTCCAAAATTGACGAATTGCGCAGCTTTGCCCGGCACCACCGGCACTTGTTGGCCGAGGACGTGGAGGAGTACTCCAAGGGTGCGACCCAGCGGCTGACCTCTGCCATCAATTGGGCCAACAAGGAGGTGTACGACGCCCACGGCCGGGTTCGCGCCGACGTGTTCAACTCGTGGTCCAAGTCTGAGCTCAAGGCGTGGGCGGATGCCCACGGCCTGCCTGTGCCCCAGCACGGCAAGAAGGACGAGCTTGCGGCGTTTGCTCGGCGACACCGGGCTTTGATTGAGCAAGACTGGGAGAACTACAAGAAGGTTGCGTCCGAGTCGGCCAAGGACAAGCTGTACAAGTATCTCGACTTTGCCAACAAGCAGTTTTACGACGCGGCGGGCAACATTAGAGAGGACGTGTTTGACTCGTGGAGCAATTCGCAGCTCAAGGCGTGGGCCGACACCCATGGGCTTCCGGTGCCCCAGCACGGCACCAAGGACGAGGTCCAGGCGTTTGCGCGGCGACACCGCAAGCTACTCAAGCAGGACATTGAGGACTTTACGAACCGTGCCGCAGGCCAGGCAACTCCATTCCTGAGCAAGGCGACCGGGTACTTTACCGACGCGGGGAACCGCCTGTTTGATAGCTCGGTGGCCCTGTGGTCCGAGTCGCGGCTCAAGTCCTTCCTCGAGGCCCGGGGTGTCATTGCGCCTCCCAAGACGACCAAGGACAAGCTGTTGGAGCTCGTCAGGGCGAACCGCAAGAAGCGGGTGCTGGATACGAGCACGTGGGCCTTTGAGAGCTGGTCCAAGGACGACATTGAAAAGTGGCTCTCCGAACAGGGCAAGAAGGCCCAGGGGTCTCGTGACGAGCTGCTCAAGTCGGCGCAGGACTACTATGCTTCGGCCAAGGACACTGGTGGTGAGACTTATGCCTCGGTGAGCGACTCGATCTCCAAGTACTGGGAGGACGCCAAGGCGACCAGCTTTGACAAGTGGTCCGACAGCGACCTCAAGGCGTACCTTGACACTTATGGAATCAAGACGTACCAAGGCACCAAGCGCAATGAGCTGCTCGCCAAGGCCCGTTCCCAGTACCACCTCTATACCCACGGAGCTGATCCCGAAGGGTGGGGCCGGGTCAAGGACCACTTTGTCGAGGGCGGCAAGCAGGCGGTCTCTGGTCTCTCCAGTTCGGCCCAATGCGCCGCCGAGAAGCTTTCTCAGTGGTACTACAATGCTATGCTTTACTTCAGACAGGACTTGTAATCCGGTAATATATTAATTGATTGCAGGAGCTCTCCGCGAAGCGGAGCTACGGGGGTCTGGGGGCTGGCCCCCAGTAGACCAGGCCTTTGTACCTTGCCGTTATTATTCGTAATATTGTATATACCTGTAGAATATAAATTACCGGTACTACTGTATATGATGATACCGGCGGTGGGATGGGAGGTTGAATTTTCAACATCACGATATCTTTTTGACCAACAGAATACTCCTAGCCAAGATGATGTACAGAAGACCCTGGTACGTAAAGGCCGCTGATGCGGCCCACCGACTTACTGTGCTTGGTATTATCGGCTTTTCAGGTATGTTCCCGCGCAAAGTGGTGGCGAAGCTAACAGAGCAGTCTACTTGGCCGGTGGTATTGGTATGACTTTGTGGGCCAACCGACGATCTGTCCGAGAGGCCCGAGAGCAGCAGCAGTTGCTTGAGAGCGGTGCCGCAGCGTCGACTAACGAGAACAACACCCAGTAAACCTTTCTAACTGTACATAGTCAATCCATCACTCTCTTACTTTTGATCCCCGCCACTAGGGCGTTTACTTGGTAACCTTGCCGACCCCTTTGGGCTTGCGCTTTTTGGCTTTTTTGGTAGACTTGGCCGGCTTGAGCGAGTGGGTAAGAGACCGCCCGTCAAGCTCCGCCATCCGCTTCTCCAATGCTAGTTTCTCCGTCCCGTCAAACGTATTGATGGCTACCACATTGGAGTCTTGGTAGCTGCCATCGCACGTGGGACACGTATTGCCAGGGATGTTCTTGATGGCAGACTCGGCGAATACGTGCCCACACGGAACTAGGTAGACAAACTTGACCGCGGCACACTCCTCCATAATATTCTTTCGCGTAACTGGGCACACCCATTGGCCATCTTCCTGGGAAAACTCGAGGGGGACCACGTCTCTAATCGATTTAACGTGGAAGATCAGGTCCTTTTGAGCCTGCGAGTAGTCTTGGGGACTCAGTAACCACTCTAGTATCGCCTCCTTATTGTACAGCTTCCCCCGGTAGTCACTGACTATAGGATCCCGTAGTACTTGCCCACTCAACGCGCACTTGGTCCAAATATCCTCCGAGTTGAGTTGTTTGGCTTCAAACAGCTCCGAGCTGGTTTGGCCCTTTTTCTCCAGCTTGACTACATCCTTGCGGCTCAGCACCGACCCGCCATCGTTCTGCCCAGTTAGCAATGCTATTATCCGAAATTCTGCTCCTTACCCCCATGTTAAACCGGTATTACTAATGGAACCCTCTAGATCAAACCGCTCATCTACGGGGATTATATGGTTTGGGAGATCTTGATTTTTCACCCACCACTATCGATATGGCCAACTATCTAGCATCCATCTACGGCACGGAGCACGACAAGGTCAACTGGTAAGTTACCCCAAGAGGTTTTGTGCTTGCTAACTATGTAGCTCGTTTTACTACAAGATTGGAGCGTGTCGCCACGGCGAAAAGTGCTCGCGGAAGCATATCAAGCCCCAGTTCTCGCAGACGATCCTGTGTCCGAATCTGTACACCAACCCGAGCCAGCTGAATAGCCACATGAGCCGGAGCGAGCTTCAGGAGCATTTTGACGCGTTTTACGAAGACATATACTCCGAGGCGTCGTTGTACGGCAAGGTGGAGGAGATGGTGGTGTGCGAGAACTCCAACGATCACCTCATGGGCAATGTGTATGCCCGATTCAAGTACGAGGAAGACGCGGCCAAGGCCCGGGACAACTTTAATTCGCGGTGGTATAACGGCAAGCCCGTGTACTGCGAGCTGAGTCCCGTTACAGACTTTCGCGAAGCATGCTGCCGCCAGCACGAGACGCGCGATTGTTCGCGAGGAGGCCTGTGTAACTTTATGCATGCAAAGCGCCCCACCCCGTCGCTGTTAGCAGAGCTCGAGGCGGCCCAGAAAAAGTACCTCAAGGAGGCCGGCAAGGACTACAAGTCTGACGACTCGCGATCCCCGTCGCCAGACCGAAGACGGAGGAGATGACCACATTTGTAATGAATCTAATGATATAGACCTATTCTCACGACTAATACACCCCACGTTTGCTCACTACGGGGTCCTAGGGGCGGAGCCCCTGCCTCCAGGGGGTCTGGGGGACTGGTCCCCCAGGTCAATTGCACCACCAAGTGTCTTCGAGGGCCAGCCCTCGAGCACCCGTAGCTGGGGGCTCTGCCCCCAGACCCCCGTCAGGCCCTGTGGTCAACGATTGTGAATTAACGTTAAATCAGCGGAGCTACAGGGGGTCCTAGGGGCGGAGCCCCTGCCTCCAGGGGGTCTGGGGGACTGGTCCCCCAGGTCAATTGCACCACCGAGTGTCTTCGAGGGCCAGCCCTCGAGCTCCCGTAGCTGGGGGTTGCACCCCCAGACCCCCGTTCGGTTGTCGCGTAACAAACTCCCAACAATTGTAACAAAGCCGTAACGGGCGTAACAGGCTCCCAACCGGTGTAACAAAGTCGTAACAGGAGTACGGGAACTGCCCTAAACGGCCTCCGCTAACTAGATACTCGGTATATAGCTCTACTATCCCATTGGATCCATATCATTTGTACTCTAACTGGTAATTCTCACTCGGTTCGCATACAAACTCGCCGGATCACCATGGCAGTAAGCGGTCGCCGGGGGCGCGAAACCTCCCATCTGAGCATTGAACGCCACGCTCCAAGCCCACAACCATCGACTTTGACCCATTATTTAACCACAGACACAAGCAATGGCTGATCGGTACTCGTTTTCGCTGACAACGTTCTCTCCGAGGTAAGCGACTCCCCGACAATTGGGTGGAATTTGCGGCTTTACTAACCATTGTGAACAGTGGCAAACTCGTCCAGATCGAGTACGCATTGCAGGCGGTGAACCAGGGCGTGACGGCGCTGGGGATCAAGGCCTCCAACGGCATTGTGCTTGCGACGGAGAAGAAGGCGAGCTCGCACCTCATTGACGCGGATGCGCTGGAGAAGGTGGCGGCGGTGACCCCGGATATTGGAATGGTGTATAGCGGCATGGGCCCTGACTACCGGGTGCTGCTCGATAGCGCGCGGCGGTCTTCACACGTCGGGTACAAGCGCAAGTACAAGGAGTATCCTCCGACCAAGATTCTGGTGCAGCAGGTGGCGCGGACGGTTCAGGAGGCGACGCAGAGCGGTGGTGTGCGGCCCTACGGCGTGAGTCTTCTGGTGGCGGGCCACGACGAGTCGCACGGGTACAACCTGTACCAGGTGGATCCCTCGGGGTCGTACTTTGCGTGGAAGGCGACCGCCATTGGCAAGAATAGCGCTTCGGCCAAGACTTTCCTGGAAAAGCGATGGAACAAGGAGCTCGAACTCGAGGATGCCATTCACATTGCGCTGCTGACACTCAAGGAGACCATTGAGAGCGAGATGAACGGCAATACGGTGGAGATTGCGGTTATTGGTAACCCCAACGACCACCTCAAGGGCTACGAGGGCCACGAAGACGTCCGGGGGCCCCGGTTCCGAAAGCTCAGTGCTCAGGAGATTGATGATAGACTAGATGCGTTGTAATTGGTCCTACATATATTATATTTGCTTGTTCTTTCTAGGATGGGTTGTTATTCGCTGCCTTCGAGGAGGTCATGTTGTTATTAATGTTGGGGGATTGTGAGCAACTGGCCGTAGAAGGTAGATTACGAGTGTCGAAATGTTCCAATACGAATCTTTTATCCCTCGGCCTATGGATTTAACGCACATTGTACTCTTTTATATACATGGAGCATCTTCCATTGTTCAAGGTAGTAGCAATGCGCCCACGACTGTTTAATGATTAATCGTACTCTAGAGGAATAAATGGTAATGGGATGCCTGGTAGGCGAACATAATCTTTGAAATTCAATTAACGATTTTCGCGTCACTGACGCAAAGCGTCTGGGAAATCGACCCCATAGACTCAAATTCTTGATCATATTGTTTTTTAAGTGTCAAAACGTCTCCCTAGCAGACAAATATGTTGAAGTAATCAAAGCCTATCTTTGTCACAAGCGACAACGGGCTAAAACTACAGAATTATTATTAAATGCAATTAGCCCATTTTGGACTTTTTCGCGCCATTTATGTAAATCTCGCATGGGTTAATGTCCTATGGCTAACCAGAGAGGGCTAGATAAGCCATTTACTGGCCTCTGGCATCTTGAATATTAAGCCGTCAATTATATGTTCATAATATTCCATTAAACCCATTACAGGTCACAAGTCTTGTCCATATTTGCAAAAGCATTTAATGTCCCCGACTCTAATCAAAGATTGTTATTAATATCTCTGAAATTCAACAGTAATAACGGTAGTGGTTATTGATAGTCTCTGCATACTGCTAAAAGAAGACGATACCTTGGCACATCGGGGCTTTGACAGCCAGGACAATAAACATTGTACTACGAAAGTAGATATACGAATTCAAGTCGACTGGTACCTCGGTAGACATGTGGATTCTCTAAATAAAACTACCTACAAGAGAAAAGGCCCCTATTCCTTTGCCTCTTGTAGCATTGAATTACACAAACTATTATAGGTGCAACACAGTTTATAATAATAATTCTTGGTTAGAGTCTCTGCATACTGCTGAAGACTATATCTAGATACATCGGGCTTGTAGTCAGATCAAAAACATTATACGGTAACAGACATCATGTGCGAGTTGAAGTCGACTGGCACTTTGGTTACCACAGTAGATAATGCGGATTCCCTCAGCAAAACTGACAACACGGGAAGACCACTGTCCCTTTGATTTAATCGCACGATTCGAAACGGGCATTGAGAATTAGTAACTATTTACCTTCAAAACGCATAAAAGCCCAACAATAAGCGAACGAAAGGACGATAACTGATCATAGACAAGTAAAAATTATCCTAATTAACTAGAATTCCAAACTAAGTGTCATTCTTTGAAAATTGTAGGATTTTGGAAAGATAATTGCAAAAAAAGGCATTCTTTGCACCAATCAATAGAAAAAAGAGAATTTGCAGGGAAGGGTCGTGTCACGTAGATAGAGTGTAGTTGTAAGAACTATTATTCCAAATATTACCCGATTATATCAAAAATCGAGCTCAATATAAATGATATAAAATTTGGAAAATGATGACTAATAAATTATGTAATCAACACTCTGTTTTGAACTTTAATATGAACTATTTGGCCGAAATCTCATCAATCGGCAATAGTTTAGTGGCTAGAATTTCCGCCTGTCAGCATTTAGCAGCGCGCGGGGGACCGGGGTTCAATTCCCCGTTGCCGAGAGGTTATAGCTTCATATGAAGCAACTCTCGAATGTTGAAAACATTCATTGTAATTCCGCTAGTTTTTCGCCATGGCGAAAAATTTTAAAACAGTCTCACAATCTGAGACATGCATGCATATACATAAACGCCGTTGAAACGGCTGCATGAAGATATCGTGCACGTATACACACGCGCGCGAGCGCGCGTGCGTAAATTCGCAACATTTAACGTACAAATTTAACTGTACGCGTGGGATATGCACGTTTAAAATGACATGATTAATTCGATCTGTAACTGTAGGCTGCTCACGATCGATCTACAAGTAATATTTCAGCTATAGATCGATCTCGTGCGGTTAGGGTCCAGAATACTCTACAGCTGTTAAATTTGCAGGATCTCAAACAGATTTGCCCAAATTGTAATTTAAAAGTTATTGCAAATGCAACGAAACTTCCGGACATAAATACTACTGTATAATAGACATTCCCGCACACAGCTGCAATTACAAGCCGTGGGCTAGTGCGCTGATGCAGCTGAATATTTCATTGTACTGTGGTGTCTATACAATTACAGCATAGGGCGAGGTACAAAATATGGTCCATCGCTAGAAAATATACCAATTCTCCAAGGTTAGATATATATTTGAGTCCGAAATTAAGGTAATGACACCAGTACAAAGTGCTTGCACCGGCATACTCTCCACCGTCAAAGATTATTCCCCTGTATACCCGAAGGGCCCCGAAATGTATTCACCAATCCCCTATTCGGAAATTGGGGTTACCTACCTTGTTAGGTAAATGTAATGCAGACACGTTACAAAATAGGGAGTAGGTAAAATGAACACTGCTGTAATTCCTGCCGGTTGACGGCTCCTAATCAGTTCAGCAGTGTGTTCAACATTATCGGTAACAGTTAACACGAGTTGTGTGAGCCGGCGCCGTAGTACAATGTATCTGTTTTTGGCCCAAAAGAGATGTACATTTTCTCATATATTCATATGTATAGGTACTAGGGGAGCGCTAATACAGTAATATGCATTGTTGTCTAAAAGATATTGGATTGGTTAGGCGATGGCTCGCAGCTTCACGTCCCGCAGCTTCACGTCCCAGCCTTTCCCTCTACAAATGGACAGACATGATGGTTTCTAAACTCATTAAACATTATCATTAAAATAGACCAATTATAAATAGCAACATAAAAATACATCAAATCGTAACATTAGGACAATGTACATGCCCTGATCAGCGGAAAATGGCGCAGGCGGGCAACGGCCGATTTGTTACCCCTGAAATTTCATCGCCTGCGAAAAAGCACTGTACCGCACTTCCGGAGAAAAAGATCTTGTAAAAAGGAGGGGGATACACTCACATCCACATACTCCGTCGTTTCGTCGCCGCCTCGTAGGCAGGAGTGTCTTTCTTCTTGAGGTCGTTGATTGATTGGCGCACCCTGATCATGTTCTGTTCAATAACGTAGAGTGAGTAGCGATTTCTCTCCTTCTTTCGGAGATCATCAAGGTTCCGCAACTGCTTTTTCAGCGCAGATCGAGCCTCACGCTCCTCTCTCGAGGTGTGCTGGAGAAAGTCCTTAAACTTGGAGGATAATAGCATGTTTCTTGCCGGGGCAAAGCAAGGCTGCGTTATGTAGAAGGGGGGAGAACCAATTCATTATATATGTCTCCTCGTAGAAGGGGAGGACACCTGCTATTAGGCGTATTCATGCAGCCGCATGTATTTCCCTACGGGCAAACGCGCCTCCCCCCGGTGGAACCGCATCCATGCTTTTTCATACAAGCGATCGGGAATGAACCCTTGCACCTCGGACCAGGGAATGGTGCATAGTTTTCACCTACCTTTGCAGCACACGTAGACAGATGAACAAAGAGCCTCAATGAACCCGGGGATATTTCGGGACTGGCTTCCATAGTAGGAAATATCCCCCCTGTCTCCATTAGTCAACGACATTGGTCCAGAGGCTCTGACGAATCGGACGCTCGCCGTTCCGACCCCCACACCGCGATTAGGACCACCCTGGACAACAACTGACGTGGACCTGCAAATGATATATAGGGCCATACTTTAAATGTCAAAGATTCGATCTGTAAACGTGCGTTGAAGTATCAGGAACAGTGCATTGTAAGCCGCATCGAATGGAGTATTGTTCCTGAATCGCTAGATATCTCGATCTTGAATCTGAGTGCCTCGGGGTCTTACTTCACCGGTACAGTACAAGCTGGTAATAAATACCGGCAACCAAGAATTGAATCTATGTAATCATTTAATCATTATAGTACATGAAAAGTACGTAGAAATAATAGCGGTAGCAAAAAATAAGTTATAAGCGTCTAGGCAGATGTGCTCTCTTTTTTTTTTTTTTTTCACAGTGCTAGGGCTACGGGGTAGGCCTGCTGCATGCATAATATTTTACGAGTCTCCAATTTTCTGCTTGAGGCGATAAATCTCCGCCTCTAGCTGACGTATTTGGAGACGCGCGTCGTCTCTCTCTTTCAAAGAGTTTTGGTTTTGTGCTCGGAGACTCGAGTTCTCGTTGGCCAGCAACTGCCTCAGGCGCTCGCTCTCCTTAGCCTTGGTCTTGGCGTCCTTGAGCTCGTTGCAGACATGGGTGAAGGAGGACTTGAGAGTGTTGTAGGTGGTGAGGAGGGTGTGCCGCGAGATCATCTGCTCTTTTATACTCTTAACCATGTTGGCATTGATCTCGGGTTTTGGAGGCGCAGTCTTGGCAACGCTCTTCACCTCGATCACGTCCGCGCTGGATCGTGGAGCAGCTGGCTTGGATACAACCGCAACAATCCCTTCGTCCTGGGTAGACGAGGGCGGGGATAGCAGGTAGCTCGACTTTTGCGGCTGCTGTGGCTGGGGTGGCTGAGAGGCTTCTGTCTTCTTCTCCAGCTCATTTGTAGCAACAGTAGTATTAACTGCAATATTTGAACCAGTCGAAGCAGCAGAGGCGGCTGGAACAGGCACTGCCTGCTTGGGGGCCGCAATTGGCTTATCAGCGTTAGTGGTAGAGCTCTTGTTAGTATGGGTCGTATCGAGGGAGGCATTAGAAGCGGTGGTGGTGGAGGCGACAGGAGACACTCCTGTCGATGCTGGAGGGGTGTGGGTGGCTGCGCCGTTAGTGATAGGGTCGTCCTTTTTTTGCCCCAAAGAGGCAGAAGGCTGCGGTTTGGTCTCTTGATGGACCGGAGACTCCGCGGATGGACTGGGAATCGTAGTAGCAGGCTCACTCTGAGACTTGTGGGCGTGCTGGGTCCTTGGATCGATGCTGGAGAGCAGTGAATGCAGCAGCTGGCTGTCTTCGCTGTTGGACATGCTGAGTTTCCGCTTTTTGAACGCTGGCATGTCAAAATCGTCGAGGGAAATACCCGCGGCAGTCGCCACGGACCTCAATTCCTGGTGATTGATTCCATTGGTGCTGGTTTTGTCGAACACGAGAGGATCCGACGACGCGGAGTTGAGCAATGCCTCGAGGTCAAACTCGCCCTGGTCGTCGTTGTGCGGTTGAGAGTTTTCATTGGAACTCGACGCAGAGGAGGTAGAAGCAGCGGCCGCCTCGGCCTCCTTGGGCTTGTCCTGGGCGGACTGCTGTTCCTCACGCATCAGGGTTTGGTTAGACTGATCAATCATGGCGTTGAGCTCGTCCTCGAGCTGTTTCTGCTCGCTGGGGCTCAGCTGCCGGGACAGGATCCCACTTTCCAAGAAAGTGGCCATTTTCAAGATGTCTAGTGGTTCGTCAGTGGGGGTTGAAAAGTTTGAGATTTTAGCGATAAAAAAATTTCAAACCGGTAATAGGAAATTGATAGGCCTATCGCGCCCGCTGCGAAAAAAAAAATTTATAACTTCATAATCGGCCTAATTATCACACGCGGCGCAGTTAACATAATATCGATTTCGAATAGTTTATCCGGGCATTATGCGATTAGGAGCTCTGGGTATCAATGCTATATTGGTAGAAGATCAATTACGCTTATCAGATCGGTACTTATCTGCAATGCCATTGGATGTCAGTTTATAACATCAATCACCTACCTACTGGTACTTCTAGTCTTTAAATATAAAAATCTTTTGTCAAGACTATTGGATATCAGTTTATAACATCATCAATCATCAATTTCTAGTCTATAAATATATATAAAAAAACAAAACTTTTGTTAGTATAGCAATGAAAACAGGAGAATTTTGGGTTAGTAGAAGGGGAATTCTCTATCGCGACGAATTCCTATGCAATATCCACAAAGACAGGGAGAGTAGACCAAAACTGGCATTGGTTTTTGGTTCGGGTTTGGTTTACAACTTGTGCTGTTCCCGGAAGACACCATCCTGGACCTTTTGGGTCACCTGCTGGAGAACACTCTCAAAGCCAGCCTTGCCGAGCTTGGCGTTCTGGCTGAACCGCTCCACGGACCACTGCTCCATCTTGTTGCAGATTCGTCGGAACGAGGCATATGCAGTGATCTGGGCCTCCTGGTGGAACACGGTAGAGTTTTGCGGGTTCTTTGGGTCCGGAGAGTACGTGACAATTTCATAAACCGAAAGCAAGTGGTTCATGGTCATGTTTACCGACCGAAGAGTAAGCGTCTTGGTTCGAGGATCCACCTCGGAGACTTCTCGAACATACGACACATCAGTCCCGCCAACCATGGCGAGGATCCACTTGGGAATGGCCTGCTTGCAAGTGATCAATCGCTCACTTCGCAAAACACCAGTCTTTGGATCCACCTCCCGTCGCAGAGTATCAACCGCCACAACGTGGCTGCTCATCTCATTGGGATACTTCTTCCAGTTGGCGGCCGAGACCTGGTCCCACGAGTAGTCAAAGAAATGCTCAGAGGAAAAAATCTTCATTTTTAGTGATTGGTGGGGGGTTTAATTCTTTTACTGGTATATACAAAGACGACGCGGTCTATCCTTTTTTAAAAGAGAATGCAAAGATAACAAATAAATAATGTAAACCCAGAACTGGATTGGACTTTTTTTTCTAAAGTTTTATGAGACTTGGATTGGCTGCTGCAGCTCACTGGGATGAGTCTTCCTTTTATTACCATTTCGGCGCGTGCGCAAGACAACCGCGAAGGCCGTTCCGAGGGTCCGTCCTGCCGGGTTTCCGCCGTGCCCTCCGCCATTTCCCCGGAGTCGGTTGCGACTTTTCCCGACGAATCACCGCCGTGCATTTGGTCGCCTCCTTCGCAGGGATTGCATGTGAAATACGCACACCATGCGCGTCTGCGCTGGATCCTGATAATTATAGAACTGCCGTCGTTTTTCGAGATTCTTCACCCCTCGTCGTGGCACTCGTCTGGTGGAAAAAATTTTCGTTTTGCCACTGTTTCTCCGCAGAACGGCCTCGTCTGTGCCGGTTTGCCAATTTGAAATGTCTTGGGCATTGGCAAAATATTTCTGAGTCAAGCCTAGACCGATGACCGATAACCCTGTGACATGATATACACCTTCCAGTATCTGTCGTCACCGACCAACCTCGACATTAGGCAGGGTCGTAGTAGTAATATACAAAACAAATAGTACAAATCACTTGGCCCGCGGCGGCTGGACGTACACGGGGGCCAGGTGGTCGGAGAGAGACCCGTCCGTGTTATCCGTTTCGCTGCTTCCAGCCGAAGTGAGGGAAGGAGGACTGCTATGTGGAGAGTGGTGTTTTATCCTCCGTTCCTTTCGCGATGGGTTAGTCTCAAGCGTTGCAGATGCAGATCGCTTGCGTCCAGTGGCCGTTTTCAGCCGCGTGGTGGGATTTATGGGCTTTGGTGAGCTCCGGGGTTTTGCCAAGAGGTTGGTCTTTGGTGAGCTCCGGGGTTTTGTCAAGATGTTAGTCTTTGGTGATCTCCGAGGTTTTGTTAGGATCTTGGGGTTTGGTGAGCTCCGGGGTGGTTTTGTCAAGCTCTTGGACTTTGGTTTTCGCTTGATTTGAGAATGGGTGCTTTGGGGATTGGTGCTCTGAGGATTGGTGCTTTGAGAATTGCTGGTAGTACAAGACGACAATGGGGAGGGCTTCGCTGGGAGGGAATGGCGCCTAGATGGAACCCGTCGTAGAGAGTCTGGCTGGGAAATGAGCTTGTCCTTGATTCTGGCCACCAGAGACTGCCGGAACTGGTAGGCTGGAATGTCTATCGCATCCTCGTCGTCTCTTTTGGTTTCATTATCGTTAGTGGTAGTGGAGTTAGTAGGTTTGGCGCTACCCTCTCGCGAGTCGCCGCCATTGGTGGAGTGGTTCTTGGGCCCAATGATGCCCCGGCAATTGGACGACCCGCAGTGGCACGCCTGCGCCTCGGCCCCTTCGAACCACGTAAAGTTATAGTCATAAGTAAGCTCCTGCCCCGCCTCGATTCGCTCCGGCCCCGCAAACAACCCAACCTTGGGGCTGTCCCGGACATACCACTTTTGCATCTCGCAATTGGGGTTGCACGAATGGTTCACGAACCGTGCGGCCGAGCCCCGGGTGCCCGAATCAATGACAAACCCTTTCTCCAGACTCAAGAAATAATAATTGTGCTTGTTGCGGTATATCGTCCGCTGCCGGTCCTCCATCTGCTGCCGCGAGATGATGTCTCCCGTGTACTCGAGAATAAGCTCTCCCGCCGCATACGACTTGATCGCTTTTAGTCCAAACCCTTTGGGCCCCGCCTGGAACACCTCAAAGCCCATCGCGTAGCTGCGCCCGGCAATGAGCTCGTCGGAAAGACTCTGGAACGCGCGGTTCCCACAGTCCTCGTACCCAAACGGGCACGAGTCCGGATCGCACTCGCATTGTAGCATACGGTTTAAACAGTGGTCCCCACACGACCGGTACCCCCGGTCTCTACAAATACAAATGGGCCGCTGCTCTGATATCTTGAGATATAGCCCAGCGCTGCCGTTGACCCACATACTGCGCCGGAGCGGCTTCCAATCCGGCACCTTGACACGAACCCCGGATGGACAGTAAATGCTGTACGGCATTACAAAGTCGCGCTGCTGGAACGCGTCCTCCTCAATTTCAGGAAGCGGGAACTCAAAACAATTGGGGCCCTTGCGCTCTGACCGCTTGCTATCGCGATAAAGCCCCGCCTTGAGATAGAGCTTGGGTTCCCCGTTCTCTCCGCGCAGCGGGTATTTCACAGAGGAATCTACCACGTCTTCCAGCTGGCGCAGACGCGGTGGAGACCGCGTTTTTGCTGGCCGCTTCTTCTTTTTGATTTTGCCGGGGACCCTGTTGATTCTGGCATAGTGCTTGTTCCAGTCAAAGGGCATCGTGACGGCCCCAACATAGTCGCTCAGCACCGCATCCTCAACGCTCGGAATCGGCGAGGACTTGAAGAACCGGCGTAACTCGGAGGCTACATTGACTGGGCGACGTGATCCGTTGCGTTTCTTCATTAATCAAGCTTGGATTAAAGATGGCTCTCAGTCATTTAAGCTATCTATACACGCATCAAACTCAGCAAAGCTCTTTATCTCGTTTTCGGTATTCGGCCCACTGGATACTGGTCCTGTCCGCTATAATGTTCGTATAAAGCCTTTGGGAACAACAAAAAAATGTATAATGCATCCCTGAAAAAGAGGCTCAGGTCCATATACGGGAGCTCCATGTAAAAAATAGTATTGAGAGAGGAATTTGAATTCAATACAATAGGCTACATAAACTATCTCGCCGGGTCACGGTGCGATTTTTGTCATTCCCAGTCGTTCGTTCGCTATGGCCAATGAACACCAACATAAAGTCATGCAAAAATTGAAACCAGAATAAATGGATCGCCTACTAGGTACACATTAATAATATATTCACCTTTGCCATATCCGAACTACCGATTCATCAGTACCAATGTCCAGTGCCCCGTAGTCCGAATTGGTGGTGGTGATGATTTGAAACTTTTGCGCGGACCGTAACCTCAACATCATGTTCAGGATAGGGCTTAGAGCAGGGGTCCGGAGCCCTATATTCACTCCGCGACGCGGATTTCGACGTATTGTGATCACCAACCCGCTAGGAGTGCGGTTGCTGAGTCTATCCAAAAAATTCCTCTTCGTAGTGGCCGGAGTGTACACCGTAGGAACGGTATACTTTGCCGGGACCTATTTTGCGACTATCGGCCAGCTCAAGGAGACCCAGCCGGTACCTGAATCGTGGTCGTGGCGTCAAAAGCTGCTCACACTAGCCGGTGCAGGCCACTTCGAGGGCCAGCGGTACGACGTTACCGCGCGGTACTACGAGGACCTTATCAACTCGCTGGTGCTGGAGAAGGACGGTAGTACCATTGATCTCAGCACCAAAACACAAGATTGGCTCGCCGGTTACTCAGACGTTGTTATCCGGCTTGGTCTCGCAAAGGAGGCGCTCGGAGACCGGGAGGATGCTAAGGAAGCGCTCAGTTCTGGCATCAGCATCCCGTTCGGGCAGCAGTCTCTCAAGGCCCGAGCAGCAATCCAGCTCGGGAGATTCGAGGAGGAGGAGGGCAGAATAGACTCGGCCCACAATCTCTACCTTGAAGCTGTCCAGCGGATCACGCCCAAGGAGGCCATCACGGAAACTGCCTCGGGGATCATTGTTAAACCCATTCTGCACGAGATCAACGAGTCGTTTGTGCTCTCGTGGTTTGAACTGGGCAAGGTGTATGTCAAGCAAAAGAACTACAAGGGGGCCTTGAATCTGTTCCTCGCGGTGGAGCGGATCATCAAGGAGACTACAAAGTCCAAGAGCTTTAAGGTAGAGCGGTGCTACGAACAGGTGGCCATATCCCACGTCTCGGAGCTGCTGTGGACCCTGGGCCAAAAGAAGGACGCCATTGTGTGGGCGGAAGGCGCCTACAATGACGCTAATGACAAGTCCCGGGCCTCCATCGAGTGCGGCCAGTGCGCCAAAATGGCGGCCCAGAACGCGGCCAAAATGTACCGCCACATGTCCATGATAGAGCAGAGCGACAAGATGCAGGAGAAGGCCGACAACCAGCTCATTATAGCCACTAACGACGTATACTCTGAACCGTTCTGGGTTCAGGTGATTTAATCACGTCTCCCGTCCTGTTTTGGCGGGAGATGTTTGTAAATAGACATGAAAATATGACACACAATGTACATGAAGCAATTGGAGGGATAAATACGTATTTACAGGATGGTTAGATTACCAGCTGGCCTTCTTGACACCAGGAAGTCGGCCCTGGAGGGCAAAGTCACGGAACTTCATTCGACACAGTCGGAAATCATGCAAAACGGATCGCGCGTAGCCAGACTCGACACATCGGTTTCGCACCTGGGTATATCGGGTGTAGTTTGGCATGGCCGAGAGCTGGAGCTGGGCCTCGATTCGGGCTCGCATTGGAAGAGTCGTGTTCTGGGCAATGTACCGCAGCGCAACCCGGTGCTTCTCCTCCTCGGCAAACATGTGTCGCTTGTAGTTGTCTCGAACCATTCGAGAGGTGATGTTATCGCCGCCTGGAAGCGGGAACTTCTTCAGATTGGGGTACCTTGGGGGCATTTTGACCTTCTATGTATGGTGGTGACCAGTGAAAAATTGTCGTTGGACACTGTTTTAGGTGATGCTCGCACCTCCCGTGCGGCTCACGGTCCCTCTACCATTAGCAGCTTGTCACCGCTCATAGCTTAAAATTATTGCTCAAATAGTTTATATATGATATCTAATGCGATTTCTGGTTATAATGCCGATATTAAATAATTATGCAGTTCGGGGGTCGAAGACAATGCGAAAGGAGTTTTCGCCCGAGGACTGAGATGGAGTGTGGTTCACGCCAAAGTAATCCGGCAAATGATTAATCTCTGTCCGTGGAGGTCGTGCGATATCCATACCGAATAGTGTATGCATGAGATCTGTCTGCTTCGTGGACTGACCTGGAGGTACCGTGTCCTCGAGAAGGCCGTCCAAAGCAGTCACGGTCGAATCATACACATTCTCGATCATTACATCCGCCATGTGCTTGTAAACAGAGACAAATCGTCGGAAATCAAACGGCTTATCATTACAATAAAGCATGAGCTCTAAAAGTCGATGAGCAATGGTCCGTTGTTCTTCAATGTTCCGCGACTCGACAAGCTGGGCTTTTTGGTCGAGCAAATCTTTAAAGTAGTCGACTGAAAAAGAACTCTGAACGTTTTTCGACTTGTCGAGCCACCAATATACATCAACGTCCGCCATGTTCAGCGGCCGCTTCTGCATAATGTGCTGGCACAGTATATGGGAGCATGGAAGACCCATGCTAGTAACGAACGAGTTTGTACACCTTGGCCACAGTGAGTTTGTGCGCATCCGCTGTTCGCACCGCTGGAGCTGCTCTCTGACCATATCAAGAGCTCGACGTGACACACGGCCCGTAACATTGGCGAAGAATGTGTTGTTGAACTCTGGTGCAATGTACCGTTGTTCTGTCGTCCGTTCATTAAACTGGTCTCCAAACACTTGCTTGCAAAATTTGTACACACAGCGGATAATCGAAGTAATAAGCACGGTGGATAGGTGGGATAGATCAAAAGAATTAGTCAACAATGTGTGGAACTTGTCAATGCCAGGTAACGCTCCAAGACCAAAGTGGCGGAACTTGGAGACCCAGGGAGACCCAAAGTGTGACTTGAGCGAATCCAGCATGTTAAATGCCTCGAGGATCTGCGGGAATGGCATGTAGTCCGGCGAGTTGATGATGTCGTACTTCAAGTCTTCCAGCATCTTGTCGAAATCATCCGCAGGGGCACTTACAAGCTTAGACACCCTCATTGAAAATGCGTCCCTCACAGAATTAGGCACGTCAGAGCATGTCCTCACCACATATGCCCTAATCTCCGAGTTTGTGATTAAATGGGCGGCATTGGGGAAAGCTTTGCTCGTGGCAATCTTGAATTCAGTGTCAATTGCACTGAACACTAGCCGAGGCTCAAGAGCGGACCCGCTATAACGTAGGTACCGCGTCTTGAGGGTATCTAGTAGCCACTCAAAGCTCTCCATGAGGAAATTCTTGGTGTATGCAAATGCAATTGGGTACAGGTTGCCATGGGCCGATATGGATGAGATGTGGATCAAGCAGTAGCTATTCTGCCGTGGGTGGACGACAAAATCAATATAAAGCACGTCTTTATCCTGCTTGAAGAACTCGAACCCCAGGTTATGGTACCAAATAAGGTCTGTCACAGTACGAGCTCGGCTGCTCGTATCGAGTTTATATGCGTAACCAAAGTTAGAGCGATTCAGCAGCGAGGTAATCAAACTAATGTCGCTACCGCCGGTGATGTTTTCGCGATTGAGCTTAGTGCGGTAGTTGTAGATCCGTTTGAGCAGGTTTGGGGGCACAGGTTTCCCGAGCCTGGCTCGGTCGGACTTGATTTTATTCAACGTATCTCTCGGGGACATGCCTTCCTCGATGCCGTCGCGGATGATCTCGTAGTCCCTTTCGGTGAGTGGATCTGCGTAGCGATAGGTCGCAAAGTCAATTGGACCGTGGTCGTGGCGCCCATTAATGACAATTAATTGCCAATTGTGATCCTTCTTCTTCACAGAGAGGGCAAACGGACATGTTTTGGGCATGATATTGGTCATTTGCCTTCGCTTCTCCCCCATGGCTCCCGATTTGGTCTTTTTAAAGTCGTTGCCGTAGATGCACCGCAGCCGCACCGAGTTCACCTTGGCGTTGGCAATGGCTACGCGGTAGTGGTTTTCCGCAGCTCTTCGCTTGCAATAGTGCAGCGCCGCCTCCTTAGTGGGGAACACTGTCTCTTGGGGCTCGTCGACTATTACCTCAGGAAACAGCCCGTCGTGGAGAGTGCTACCAGTGGGGTGGTCATCCGGGGGGGCCGGGGCCCGGGTTTGGCTTGCTGGGTCGACGAACTGGCCAAAAATAGCCGAGATCTGGTGCCAACCCTCATCATCATGGAACGACAGATCTGGAGCATTCCCGATCTCCCCCTGTGGGGGCGGCTGAGCCTCATGTGAGTCCATTGCTTGAAAAATTTCCGTCTTCTGTCCACCGTTTTTACTTTGTTCAGCTCGCGCGCCTCACCACCAGTGTTACCAACGGTGATGAGCCACCAAGGTACAGTATATATGTAGTCTGGATATATACAGTAGTACCGGATATGTATCTGGTATAATAATATATAATTGGCAGCTGGTGATATAATATTGGTCCGTGTACACGAGAGTATCCTTGAACGGGGCTAACTGTGTTCGACAATGGGATGATTCAACAAGGCGTGCAACAGTTACATTTAGGCTTATTTCAGAGTCTAAAACCACACGTAAAAGTATATCTGGTACACCAGCTTGTCACCAGTCGATCCATTCGATTGGATAACGCAGCTGCATGTAGTGCATACTTCAAAGGTGCTTATAAGTAATGGCTCAGGATCACCATCCTACCAAGGCCCCACATTTGACTACACGCGAAAGAGCCATTTTGAGCCTGAATAAAACGGCAAAGTGTTTCAATTGTGCAGATATTAGATCGAATTATAAGTAGCACTGTCGCGGTGATCGAGACGGTATCTATCAGTACTATCTATCAATATTGAATGCAGGTGGACTGAAGATCCCAACGGAAAATTGGAACTGTACTGTAGCGATCTTCTGCAGCAGACTAGCCAAAGTAGTAGTGTATAAATACATGAAACGGTGGCGAACCTGCCAGTTTCCCCTTTATCATAACCTTAATTCACAGAACCAACCATCAGCCATGGGCAAGTACTACGCCGTGAACAAGGGTCGAGAGACTGGAGTATTCAACAGCTGGGACGACTGCAAGGCCCAGACGAACGGGTACTCGGGAGCCAAATTCAAGAGCTTCAACACTCTGGCTGAGGCCCAGAGCTTTGCTCAGTCCGGAGCAAGCGGCGAAGTGGGCTATTCCAGCTACACTAGTTCGAGCTATTCACCCAGCTACACTAGTTCGAGCTATTCGACTCCTAGCTACTCGGGCTACCGAAGCACCAGCAGCACTTCAACGTCTAGCAGCTACGGAGGCGGATATTCCTCCTATGGGGGCAACCACGGCAGCAGGTCACAGGCCAGCGAGCGGACCGAAGTCTACACGGATGGGTCGTCCCGAGGCAATGGCAAGGCCGGTGCGCGGGGCGGCATTGGTGTATACTTTGGCCCGAACGACTCGCGAAACATTTCCGCGCCTCTCGAGGGCCGACAGACAAACCAGCGGGCTGAATTGACCGCGACCAAGCGGGCCGTGGACGTGCTCATCGACGAGAGTTCCAAATCCTCCAAGCCTGTGTATGCGAATATCAACACCGATTCACAATACACGATCAATTCGCTGACCAATTGGGCTGAAAAGTGGGAGAAGAACGGGTACAAGACTTCCAGCGGCGAGCCGGTCCAGAACATGGATTTGATTAAGGAGACCCGGGCGTCGATCCAGCAGCTGAATAAATTGGAGAGAGCCAAGGGCGCCACGGAGGATGCTGTAAAGCTCAATTACGTCCCGGGCCACAAGGGTGTTGCCGGGAACGAGGCGGCCGATAGACTTGCCAATAAGGGGGCCGGGTTTTAACGATAGCTAATTCTATACGAGTAAACTGCTGGTGTCTGATCAATTGGTATTCTTGGCTCCGGAATGACATAATACTAAAGAAGAGGATTTATTATAGTTTTGTCATCCTACCAGTATGCTTAAACAACACTCCTGAAAACAAGCAGAGCTGTGATATACTTGGTACTGAGGCCCATTGGCCTCGTGGATGTGATAACTATTCCCCGATATTAAGCATTTCGTTTGAAGCAAACATTGGCCATTGACGGTACTGAGAGTAGCAAAAGCATGTAGACGCTTTAAATCGCCTGACTGTGATGACTCGGCCGACGTTAATTGATTTGCCAGAATGTCTATGATCTACTTATGTCTATACTATGTAAGGTCGCTAAGATTGGAGAGGGGAAAGTCCGGCGATTGACCTGTCATCTAACCAATCCTTTCCATGTTTGATTAAGCATACCACCTCGAGGTTGTGGCAACCATTGGTCAAGTAGTCTTCCATTACATACTTTCCATCATCACATCAACCCGTTGAACCATGACTCAAAGTATGGAATGTAGCGGGAAACGGGTAGATTTCCTCAAGTCTCTTCCGCCAGAGGTGTCTCGACAGGTCATCTCTCTGTTTGAATGGGAAGAATTGGACAACCTTAGGCTCGTGTCTAAGCAATGGAGCCAGCTGTGCTGGCCGATAGTCTGGCGCAGGGTTGTTATCGGCCGAAAAGAGCAATGGAATGGGCTCATATGCGACGACTGCGTGGACTCTGCCCCCCACGACCCCTATCTGTCAATTAGCTATAACGCAGTGAGAGAACATGGCACAAACCCGCTAACCATGGAGGGCGCCAAGAGTACTGCTGAGGTGCTTATCCATTACAACTACAAGTGGCCGCGGAAGGGCCAAGCATCGTTTGGTGTCATGGCCGAGCTGTTCAAGCATGTTCGTACCATCAGAGTGCGATTCCAAGAAGACCGCCAGGGCGAAGTTTCCCCAGCATTTCAAAAACTACTGGATCAATGGAAGCCTACTGCCGAGTTTAAGTTTGAGATTGAGCACACACACACATCACGGATACGATTCGTGGTTCAATTGACATTTCCGGCATGAAAATTGCCGGAGTTTATGTAATTAGGGGCTGTGGGATGTACCGGGACCACGAGGACTTGGCTGGCAATTGCCAAACTCTTCCATTGGCAAGGAAGAATGCTCCTATCAAGTGGGCGAACCTGTGTGATCTGGGGAAAACTGTCCGCACGCTGTCGATTGACATTAACAGCAAGGTGTTCCAACGCCTCAGGCTCCCGAGCAACCTTAAGAATCTTGGGATTGAGTGCACTGATGTCGAGGATGCCGCACCGCAAACCGCAAAAGTGGATATCCCTAAGACTGTTAAATATTTGGTTATCGCAGACAACCCCAGCTCTAGATACGCTTTGTACCTTGCTGGGGGCCTTGGGTACCTGAACATGGATGCAGCCAAAGGAGTTGTAATGTTCCGTTACCACGGTGGTGATATTACTCCTGAGCTCATCAATGTGGTGAAGGCTATGGATGGCACACTTACGTCGCTCACGCTTGAGTGTAGTATTACGGACCTTGGCGTCGACAGTATGCGAGAGCTAGCCCAGGCGGCACATCGAGTAAGGGCAGTGGAGTTAAAATTTGGCCTAAACTACGGCATCCTGGTTGCTCAACGACAGAACTTGGTCGAGGGTATTGAGATTAAAATGGATGGCGAGATAGCCCCCATTGCAGACCTCATTGCCCAGCTGGGAGAGCACCCTGAAGTGCGTATCGTGGAGAAAATTGTCAGTGCATTCGTCGAGGAGTGCAAAGTCCTGAGCAGTCTGCGGCTTCAACGCTGTGATATTGATCCCGAATGGGCAGATGCCACGGCGTGGATCAAACGTGGTACTGACAACAGGTATCTCGTGGACATCCCTAAGGCTCGGTCGCTGATAACCCCTAGTCCTGATGATGAGCGGGTGTTACAAATGCTATCTATTTTCTAATCACTGCTTAATTTTGCTATATGTTTGGTATATACAGGTAGTTTAGTACGTATTTATCAACCTTTGCTTATCGACACAAGAAAACGCTCCTCAACGCCTGATCCACGGTGCTTGGCTATGGTGTAGTGAGGGAGTACGGCCGGAATCTCCTTTTGCCATTCATCCTGGAGAAGCCAATGCTAGGAAAATGGGGCGCGGTCTGCTTGAGATTGATGGGATATATATTGCTAAATGCGCTTGTTGAATGTATCGCTTCACATAAGAGAACTTTGTATGAGGATCAATAATTTCCATTGTGCAAGTGCGCACGTTAGCTGCAGGTAAGTGGTCTACTCTGTATTGCTTCGGAATGAACATGGGCATACTGGGCATTGACGTCCATATTCCAATGACTCGCGCCCGATTAGTCGTCTTTACATTGTCAATGTAGTCCATGGGAAGATCCTCCACAGGGATAGTTCACGATGAATTACCCTCGTAGCGTCAAATGGCTTATCGACGACCTCCACAGCAGTAGGGGAAACCGAGCACAGGAAGTTCAATGACAACGTGGATTTAAGAATTGCTAAGCCATTGAAATTACTCCAGTAAAAAGGTAACATTCGGACAGTAGAATCGTTTATTGTTAAATATCTGGTTCCAATATTTGACGTGGATTACCAAGGGATATTCAATAAACGTTTGCAGGACCCAGGCACTGATAACGCCGCGCGATTACGATGTTCTCAAGCTACTGACTATAGTAATTGTCTAAAATACTGTCGCCACGCCGCACAGCAAACATGACAGGGTTATTCCCAATATCAATAAGGTATCTATTTAACCAGGTCTTAATCGTCGTATGTTCAACCCTTGTGGTTACTCCCATTAACGTGCATCAAATGTACAATTGATGCAATTGCTGCAGAAACCGAAGAAGCGGCGGAGTTTGTGGCCTGATCTTGGGTTGGGTGGATACACCGGCGATGGAACTATAAAACCCCACCGTCCTCCAGAACCAGCTGAGATAAACTACCGCAATGCCTCATGGGGCGATTTGCAATGATTTCTCAGCCTTTACGTGCCCTGTATCATGACAGAATCTGCCAACTATCCCGATGACAAAAATTTCACCCAATACCCGTTACCTTTATACCCCGAGAATCAAGATAGCCTCCAGAGTACCCCGCGCCAAAGAACCCCGAGCCAAAGAACCCCGAGAATCAAGATAACGTGTTCCTCAAAGTACCCGAGAAGATCAAGATAACGCGGGGTTAAAGTTTCGAGAACAATGAGATCTGGACAATGCAAGATTTCAATGCCTTTGTGTCTCGCCAAGGAGTGAAACAGCGGCTTTCACCAACCTACCACCTCGCCTAACGATGATTTTCTATGGAGTCAAAGTCCCTGACGCGATCAAAGTGTTCAGCAAGCGCGAGGCGATGCGCATTTTGCGGAGTCACCCGGAGCTGGAGCACTGCGAGTTTGAAGACTACTTTGATGCGGCTGAGTACGCCGGTAGCCCCCAACGCGTCGAGGTGGAGTGCCTCTGCGAACATCGCTGGGGAGAGATACGCGACTCGATTGGCAAGGCGGACTCTGAGCTCGACCGGCTTGTTGAATCGACCGAGAACAAGGCGATGGAGCTGCTCGCAGTGGGGCGCCAGCTCGAAAAAACCGCCAAGCTCTACGATACCATTGACGTACCCCATCCAATCATAATAGTTACAGATAGCGCTTACGCGATCAAGTGCTGTACCGAATGGGGGCGCCAGTGGGAACAGCGCGACTACCTCCGTTCTAACGGGCACAAACTCAAGAACACTGAGCTGATCAAGCGGGTCCGCGAGCTGGTTACGCTGATCGAAGCGTACTACGAGGACACTCTAAGTCTCAGCGACTCTTCCATCCCTTTTCACTTTACCGGCGGAAACACAGAGCCTCTAGACATGGATCTGAATTAGCCAGCCGGCCTATTAGAAGCGTTTGGGGGTCTAGGGGCTGCTATAGTGATTTTATCATTGAAGCGGGTGGGTCTGGGGTGATCTCATGACCTTGAGAATTGATGGTCAGGGTAATCCATGGCTTTCAGAGTTATGACCAGGGTAATCCATGGCTTTCAGAGTTATGGCCAGGGTAATCCATGGCTTTCTACAATTGTTGGTCAGGGAATCCCATGTACACTTGTGGTCAGGGCGAGCCCATATTAAAGATCTGAGGCTCTGCCTCGGTTTTTGATAAGATTACATACACTTCATTAAAACAAACCAATCATGCATTTTGGGGGGTTAGGCGGAGGCGTGGGAGGCGGAAGGACCCAGGGTAGGGCTGGCGAGCTTTCGCTTGGACTGGTAGTCCTTAATAGCCGATTTGATCGCATCCTCAGCGAGCATGGAGCAATGCAGCTTGACAGGGGGCAGGGAGAGCTCCTTGGCAATAGTTGTGTTCTTAATCTTGCCAGCCTCGTCGAGAGACATGCCCCGGACGAGCTCGGTTACATACGAGGAAGATGCAATTGCAGAGCCGCAGCCAAACGTCTTGAACTTAACGTCCTTAATAATGCCCTTATCGTCAACCTGGATCTGGAGCTTCATAACGTCGCCGCACGCTGGAGCGCCCACGAGCCCGGTGCCCACGTCGAGCGAGTTTCGGTCCATGGACCCCACGTTTCGCGGGTTATTGTAGTGGTCGAGCACCTTTTCGTGGTAGAACCGCTTGGTAGCAACGACTGGGCGGGCGCCCATGGCGGGACGGACCGCACGGAGAGCCACGGATCGCGCTGGGTTGGCAAGCATTGATCTGAACATTTTCTCTGAGGGGTTGTGTTGTCAAGGAACCAAAAGGCGTGTATTAGTAAATGGGGTTGAATATTCTTTTATAATTCTTTTTCTGGGGCCCGCCGGGCCAGCGACACGAGACTCGGGGCTCCGCGGGGGCGCGCGATCTGATAACCGGTTGCTCTATATGACTAATCGGGCGACCCGGTCCGAGCCCGGGTTCCGGGGGGCGGATCGAGACCACGATAATCGACCGCCAGACACGACGGAACGGGCCAGGGCCGCGAGGGAGTAGGGTTCGAGTGATTATCTCAGGCACTGGAGGAATATTGCCTCAAATTTTGGCTCTACGCGTTATCGGCGCCCGGTATTACATGGTTGCGCGTGCGCGCGCTTATCAGTGTATGATAATGAGCCTCACCGGCGACCGGCCGAGCCTCATGGGATGCGGCTTTGACCGGCCCCGGCCGGAGTGGTCGGACTTGACGGAGCTCCCCTAGGCGAGGTAAGGACCAGTAATCCAGTGGTAGTAGCAGGAGGTATCTGGCGATGGATAAGATGTACCGTTGGTTGCAGGCTTCGCTGCAGGAGCGTTAATGTTTCGGAGGACGAGACAGAGTGATCATAATCAATTAAACCCGTAGTGTATACTGTAGACAGACATGCAATATAGGCAGTGATGAGTGAGATGCGGGCATGGCGGGGATGGTGAACCCGGTTCACGTTGTTCTAAGATTAACACAGGTCCCAAGGGGCCGTGGTGAACTATAGGGGTGTAAATTTTAAAGTGTGTTAGCCTTTCACCACCCCCTTGTTACACCGTAATTGGCCATGACTAGAACCCCCAGTGAGCCTCCGAGCGCGAAATCGAGCGACCGTTTGAGCAGCAGGCCGTCGTCGCAGCGCGACTTTGCAGAGCGAGGGTACATGCGGCCGACGCAGGCCTCAGACTCCAAGGCCCGCCCCAAGTCGGCCCAACCCCAGACCAAGGTCGCCTTTGGCAAGTCCTACAAGTGACCACATTAAAAGCATATCGCATTCCCAGCATTGTCAGCATTATCATTGTACTAACATAATAATATACCTTACAGTTTACATTACAAGGACCTATTACAATGGTCGTAAAACGCATCTACTCTTTAAGCATCAAGATTGTCCAGACGTTGAGAATCCAAGAGTCTTTTGGTATGATCTATGAGGTGATATCCTCCAATAACGTACCGGACAGATCAAAGAATATCAAATATCAACAGAAATTAACACATTATCATTAACCTACAATTATCATAACGTCGTAAATCATTAGCGGTGCCTTAATGGCCAGGGTTGCCAAAAGCTAGCATAAACGGGCGATGGACCTCATTGGTCCCCTTTGAGTCCTTGGACGAAGTGTACTGGTTGTACGACAAGGAGTGAATGTCGCGATCCTTGGACGGAGAGCCATCAAGACTCGTAATCAGAGTCGGCGGAGACACCGCAGTCTCGTGCGGTGAGTGCGGTGGGTGGGACTGGAGACTAGTAAAGAACATTGGCGGACTCTCAACCGTTGGCTTTTGATGCTGATGGTGGGAAGAAGGATTTGCAAGGTCAGAGACGCTGGAGGAGGAGGTCGAAGTGGAGCTCGACAGAGGCGGCATGCTGAACGCCGCTCCAAGTGACCCAAATGCGCTGTTCCCACTTAGCTGATGATTATCATGCACTTGGCTATTTGCATGTGAATTTGAGTTGTAGGTGATCCTCCAGTGCGGCACTGACTCGGGACTCAATGCAATCTCATTGGCTCCAGCTGGAGCAGCGGCGGTAGTGGGCCGCTCCAGTACGGCAAAACTAGCGAGCCCAATGCGTGAAAGGAGCGGCTTGTTCTCCAGAGACCCCAGCAGTGCATTGCACCCCGCCCCATGAGTGACAATGATCACCACCGCGTTCTCGTTCTCGCAGTGGTCATAGTAGGAAATGAGCTCCTGCGCTCCCTGGGAAAACCGCTCCCGCATGGTCGCCCACGGCTCGTCGTACTCGCCGCTGGGCCCAAACTTTGTAAGCGGCCATTGCTCGTCAAGGGCAATTCCATGGCCCCCTAACCACTCGCGCGAGCTCTTGGCCAGCGACCGGTGGTTGTCTGGCGGAGGCGGAGAGTACTCGGCATAGTAATCCTGGGTCTGCCACTCACCAAACACCGCGTCCATCCTCACCACTGGCCGCTCCGTGTGGTGACTAACCAACGCAGAGGCCATATAGGTAGCGGTCTGGACGCACCGTAGGAAGGGCGAGGTGTGAATATACACCTTGGCCGCCCCCGGGATGTACGAAGCCAGACTCGAACCAATAGAGTAGGCCTGGTCTGTGCCGATACCGTCCGCTAATGGACTGTCGTAGGGAGTGGCCGAGGTGGATGCCCAAGCCCTGTCTACAAAGTCGAGCCGTGTGGCATGCCTGACCACCACAAGCTTCTCGATCATTTTCTTTTATAATTTACGCAGAATATAGTAGAGGGGGTAAAAATTACTGGTATACAGAGGGAGAGCCCCCTTGGCATTTATATCAAACTAGTGATTATAAAGAGAGAACTGATCGGTACCTGTAATGCCATCGGATGTTTTGTTAAGCAACGAGGCGCATTTAGGTCCGCTAGGCTGGGATCTGCCCTAAAAAAAAATTTGATGCGCTGCAAATCGCATGTGAAAACCCTCTCCTCATGTGCGGCTCATCCTCTACCACCTTCCCCTTGGGATTAAGAGCCCGTAACCCGTGGTCGTGGGTCTCATTCATATGCTGTTTCTCAAAAATATATCACCACCAAACCGCCAAGGGAGTTTTAAACCCTTCTTCCATTTCGCCCTGCTGCAGGTTGTCACCAGTACATGGTGGTGTTATCGTACGGCTGGTATCGTTCCGGGTCCCGCGCTGAGGTTGGTCAATGGGAGTCACAGTGAGTGGGGCTACTCAGTCTCCGCTGCGGCTTGTGGGGCTTCGAAACACCGTCAGCTGTACCATTGTTACAGAACCCTTGTAGACAGTCAATGGTGAGGTTGGCTTTTATTGCATATACTGCAACAAGGAGTGAAGATCTGGGGATCTTTGTTCGAGATCTAACGCCGCACATGAGCCGCACCGGTATAAACAACGACTTTTCAATGCACCCCGGAATCCCCAGCTACGGGTAATCCACTTGTTTAGTACAGGCGGTCGCGGAGAGATCGCTCCTCATATATTTCTCATATATATTTGCAATGGACCAGTTACAGCGTAACCAACTCCCAACATGTCATACCTAGGTTGTGCCTCACGACATACCTGTGTGCTTGGTGCCGATGACCGATAAGAGTCTAGGCAAGTTCTCGTTCAAGCCCAAACGACCGCAGAACACTGGAGCCCAAGCGGGACAGCTCACCAATCATGTAGCCACACGATCTAACAAGAGATCAACCGACAAGGAGCGACGATCGCGGCAAAGAGATCATCCCCAGAAAGAAAAGCCGTATTTCCGCGATCCATATCCGTCTGTTCACCGCGAAAAGATCTCCTACAGCAGGTACATCGACACGATCCTTGGGTCAGCGCTCGTATTGAAATATCAGCAAGACGACACAGTTGAAGTGCGCCCGGTATTGGAATCCCGGCCGCGATGGTCCAAGTTCACATACTCGAGGCCATTGTGCCTATCACATTCGGATGAGGATATTTCTTCGGTAGAGAGACTACGCCAGGAGCGAGCCCGGCTTAATTCTGCCACGAGACAAACGCCGCAAGATGTTGAATCGTGGTACAGACTAGCGCTTGTCGAGCGGGACCTGTTCATTCTCGAGCACGATGCTCCACCCACTTCTACAGTCATTGTCGATGTAATTCAATCCATGTTCAAAACTGCGGCCCAAACGTCTGCCCATCCACAATTGGTGCGCGAGTATGTTCGGCTTGTCACGGATCAATCTGAAAAAGTCAAGATATCCTTGGAATACGCTACCAAGTATCCGTGTCCCGAATTGTGGGAGCTATTGTTGGATTGCTGCATTGGAGAGTGGTCCGCCAGTTTTAGTGTATTGGAGATTGAAGGAAAATGGTTCAAGATGGGGTATATGGACAAGCTGTGGAGACTGAAGAACTCACACGACCCATTATCGATAGAGGCAATCGCGTTGGCTTTAACGTACCGCCTGGCAAAGTTTCTGCGAGAGGCCGGATACATTGAGCGCGCAATTGGTATTTATCAGGGCCTTATTGAACTCAACCTGTTCCTCCCCGATGGGTTGAAAGAGGTTCCATTTGACCGTGTATTATACTCCATGGAGCAGTATTGGGATATGGAAACCCGAAGATTTGGCGACAGCAATGCTGCAAAATGGAAAAAGACTGGACCAAAAGACGAACCCCCACAATGTGACGCGCAACTAGTCGCCAGTATGGACGACGAGTTTAACAGTATTCTGTTCCCGTCTCGGTCTATCCATGAATCAGCGCTGCAGGACCCTGACTCGGTGGTTTTGTTTGACGATATCCGGCTCTATTTGACCAAAGTGTCAAAACCAAACATCTCTCAATTATTATTCTCGTTCATGAATATACTGGGTATGTCTACACCTCATTTCTTTGATGTCGACATTCCGACCCACTCTGCGAAACAGGCCACTGTGGTGGAAATTATTCGCCAATTGACCCATACTTCGGAAGAGCTTCCTGAGGAGTTCCTCTCCTGGACCTTTGAGTTTATCGCTCAAAATGACTCAGAGTTCTTTAAAAAGTATTCGCGCCACATGCTCAACAAGCCGTATCTACGGCACAGCTTGTTATTGTTCCAAAAAGTCGCCGCATTAGGAGATTCAACGTTTGCATCGGCTATTTACAGCACGATTGGAAGTTTTTATCAATTTGCAGACACGGACACGGCCCTGGCAGCATGGATGAATTGGGGCGCCAAAGTTATTATTGACGGATGCCTTGACTCCCGTTCACAACTACTCGGTGTTTATGATTCTTTGGGTCAAGGTAATAGCGATCTTAGAGCTGGAGTGGACTTTACTTACTCTTGCCTGACCCATTTTGACGATACTGACAATGGCCAATGGAATATCACTTTGCACACTGCGGTGGTCAATTTCTGGGCCCACAACCTGTCGTTTGACCATCCTGAGATATTCCTACTCGTCGGAGATATACTTACCAAGCATCTAATGCTGCCTCACAGTTCTATCAAGCCAGTACAATTCCATTACTGCAAACTGGCGCGCCATGTCGAAACCCTATACTACACCAATCGGCTCAATACTGGCGGGTATTATCTCTCAAAGATCCTTTCAAACATGGCCCAATTCCAGTTACGATATAGATGGAGGCTATTTGTACCGCTACTACGAGTACCAATGTGCGACTACTACCCCCTTCGAGTGCTGTTATACCAATACCAATCAGCTCTCAAATACCCTTCCAAACGTGAGTTGTTTATGGAAACACTGCTTGGTGAAGCGGATAACGATGGACGCACCCTCATGTATTCCGTACTTGTCAGTCCCTCCATCTGGCTCGACTATTTCTTCCATGAGCTGTCAATATCCCGTACGAGTGGTGACTTTTTCACGCCAAAGCTAGTGTATCTCCAGGCGCTTCGGCATTGTGGATGGAGCAAGGATGTCCTACTAGCAGGGTTAAACACTCTTTCAATGGATATTTTGCCTGCGAAAGAGCGATCTGATATTATACAAGCTGCGTTCCAACGAGAGATCCATTTCCGATTTGACATTTCGCCATTGTTAGCCTGAAGTAGACGACATGTAGAGGACCCGCTGCAACTGAATTGGCATATAGTGTGTCTATTGACGTATAATTCCGTTTATCATCCTAATCACTGTCTCCAATCCAATATTCCGTAGGTACATTACAATTTCGACAACGAGTTTTCTTGGCCACATCTGCAAAAACCAGGTTTGCTACCATCGTATAATGCACAACTCAAGTTTCTTCGCGTATCATCATTTCATATGTAATTATTCGGAATTCCTTCAATCATAGATAATCAATGAGATTGCAAAGAGGAGACACGAAGCTGCTTTCAGTTACAAGGTATTGAAATTCTCTCAGAAAAGTTATTTTATAAACACATTGTCAATTGTATAGCTATCGAAAGTTGTACACGAGAAACGATCAGCAGACAGCGATACCAGCACGGCATAGAAAAAGCACATAACAGCAGACAGTTTATATGCACTAAGCCAATGTTGGACAACTTAGACGGTCCAAATACAATTGTTACATGGCTTAGTTGACAGTTACAATCCACAACAAACATGCCAAAGTGGCACTGGGGGATTGGGATCCCCAGTCACTGGAGTTCGAGGACTGAGCCAACACAGAGTCAAGGTTCAGTAGTAATAAATTATTAGTATGGCAATTCTATTGGAAAAGAGGGCATTCAAAATCTCTTTCCCTTGAGCCAGTCGTCAGCGGCGGCAAACTCCTTTGCCTTGGCCGTATTGACAAGCCCGAGCTCAGATGCCTTTCGAACCCCCGCATTGACACAGTCCCACAGCGCGAAGGCACGCTGGACGTCCTGGGGAACGTTTACGGCCTGCTTGAACATATCCGCAAGGCCATCCCGAGCACTGGCCACCGAGCTCCCCGAGGCAACCTCGTCGAGGAAAGACTTGGTAGCAATACCAGTGGCGGCGTTGGGCAGGTTAGCAAACGGCATGTTGGCCGCCAATCGCGACCAGTCGCCGACTTGAGTTCTAGCGAGTCTATCAGCGTCGCCGACCGCCAAAAGCGACACGAGGCAGGCCTCGGTGAGCCATCGGTAGACCTTCATCTGCGCATATACAAACGACTCAAACGCCAATAGACTCTTGCTCAGAGGACCAGTAAAGCCCACCGGATTGTGACGCAAGCTGATAAGAGTGGCGACTCGAGAGATAAGCAGAATGTGCCGGTTGTGGGGTTCCTCAGCGGGCTTGTGCTCCTCAGTGGAGAGCTCAGTGCCACTGACCGCGTCCTGAATCAGCAGGCCCAGTGCCACTAGACACTCATCACCGAGAGACGCGTCCACCTTGATGGCGGCCTCTAGCGCCTCACCCCAGGGGGAAAGCTTGTGCTCCTTGGTAATAAACTCGGCAGCCTGGAGCATTCGCAAGTACGTGTTACCAAGGATTTCTCGGTCGCTCGACAGGACAGTTTCACGCTTACCCTTGAGAGAGGCTGCTACAAACGACGGGTCGTTCTTGAGGATGGCAACCAACTTGGCAAGGGATACGGGCTCGGACAGCTTTGCCGCGGCAAACTCGGCGTCAGTGACCTTCCAGGTCTGGCCAATTGACTGCGCCAAGGGGGGAGTGATTCGGTCAAATTGGCGCTCCTGATCCGGAGTAAACCAGTACACCTCCTTGGCCGGCTTGACCTGGTAGTACCGGTGCAGGGTATTAGTGAGCAGGCTCATTGCCTTTGACCGAAGTCCGTGGAGCTTGGAGATAAGCGCCCTGTACTCGCTGCTCTGGCCTCCGTCGAGAGGAGCCTCTTCAAGATAGACGCCGCTGCCCAGTGCGTTGAGCAACTCGGCGCCAATGACGCCCCGAGACAGATAGAACATGATTTCGTCTGGGAGGCGCTGGCCTACTAGCACATGGACGTCGTTTGGCACATCATCCTCCCACAGAGGCTCTACACGCCCCGTTTCCTTGAGAACGGGCTGGTACCGCACCGCCGCCACCGCCTTGCGGAACCGGTCCACGTACGCCGGGGCCCTCTCTGGGTCTGGGAACGCCAAAATGGCTGCGTACATGGAGCTGTGAGCCTGGGTCAAGTCCTGTGCCGCCTTGAGGGCCGTGATAGACGCAATGGGCTGTGAGTTGATCATGTGGTCCACGGGGGGGAAAGTGACCCCATTGAGCTCGCACCCGGCCGCTACACACGCGTCTACAAACTGATCTGGCGTAAAGTTGAGCTCAGAGAGCACCTGTGATCGCGATACCCACTGGAACGTGTCCGCCGCAACGTCAATTGACGTGATGAGCTTCTCCACCCCGTACATGAGTACGTCCCCGGGGCCATACACCCCATCTACGTATCCCGTGTCGCGCAGGTACGCCAGCTGCGCCGCTGAGGTGTACGGCGCCACTATATAGTCCACATTGAGCGCAATGAGCATTCGAATAACGGTTCGGCGAGCCGATCCACTGGCCAGATCAAACGGCTCGGCCGAGTCAAAGCTCATAACGGCCTCCTCGCCATCCCCTCGCTCGTACAAATCCCACGCGTGGGTCAACTGTGCCAGCCGCTGGCTGGGAGCCGCAAACGGACGCTCGAGGGACACGACATCAAGACCCTTGAGCACAAATAGCGGCTTCACGCCGTGTCGCTTCAGCGCCGCCACAACGCCACCCAGGGCAGCCTCGAGCGAGGACGGGAACCCGCCAATGGCATGGACGAGCGGCTCGCGCTTGTTGTGTGGCGTCAACGACTGCGACACGAACCAGTCAACGTCAATGCCCAGGACAGCGTCCTGGAGCCCGCTCAGCGGGGCGCTCTGGGCGAGCCGTCGCTCCGCCACCAGCGCATCAAACGACCGGACTGTTCTGTTAGTTGAATCCCACTCTCCTGTGCGGTATACTCACCGGTGTTGTACTCCTTTCGCATTGAAGCCATGGTACGGTTCGATTTACGTGTTGGATTCAAGTTGTGCTCTCCCAATGAAACCCCGTCGTACCCGGAGACCTTTGATCCAAGGGAATTGATTACCAGGGTTAGTATTTAGATAAACGGCTTTTAGCATGTATTGTTATTTAGTTTGGATTATGAGATTATTCGACAGAGTATGTAATGGCAGTGCTGTCGTCCTATAGCGTATCCCGATCGCGGTGCTGAAATAAACCATTAGTACCGCGCCGAAATTATCCAATTCCGGGGTTCTCGGGCCAATGCCTCGAGTGTGCTAGGGGACCGGTCCCCGGGTTCTATCCCAGTGGTAGCGAGCTCGCTCATGCCATTGAATGGGTCAAGCTGTTGATTTTGTTACACATTGGGAGTGTTACAGGGGCTGGTAACGCCCAGCTTGAGGAGCTCGAGGGCTGGCCCTCGAAGACACTTGAGGGTGCAATTACCTGGGGGACCAGTCCCCCAGACCCCCTGTAGCAGGGGCTTCGCCCCTAGAACCCCGTAACAGTGTAACAAGGGGGTCTGGGGGCGGAGCCCCCGCTACGGGAGCTCGAGGGCTGGCCCTCGAAGACACTTGGTGCAATTACCACAAAGTACTCTAGAATAAAAAATGCACCAATTACACAGTATTACAGCTTGGCCTTTGGTTCTGGGCCGAGGAACTTGGCGGCAATGTTTCGACGCTGGATCTTGCCGGTGGCGGTCTTGGGCATAATGTCGGTGAAGAAGATACGCTGGGGAATCTTGAACTTGGAGAGCTTGGTGGCGAGGAAGTCCTGGATCTCCTTTTCAGTGGTCTTCTCCTTGCCCGGCTTGAGCACGATGGCGGCGTTGACCTGCTGGCCGTACATCTCGTCTGGCGCACCAAATGCAACCGCCTCGGCGACGGCCGGGTGGGAGAGCATGATGCCGTCGAGCTCAATGGGGGAGATCTTCTCACCGCCCCGGTTGATAAGCTCCTTGATTCGACCCGTGATGATGACGAACCCATCCTCGTCGAGCTTGCCCTGATCGCCGGTTCGGAAGAATCCTCGCGAGGTGAACGACTCCTTGTTGGCCTTGGGGTTGTTGATGTACCCCGGGGTCACGTTCTTGCCCTTGATGGAAATCTCGCCTTCCTGGCCCTGGGGGACGTCGTTGCCATCGGCATCGAGAATGGCCACCTCGACGCCCTGGCCAACACCAACCGTACCGGGCTTTCTCTTACCAGGAGGCAGGTTGTTGGAGGTCATCTGATGGCACGCCTCGGTCATGGCATATGCCTCGAGCACTGGCGCATTGAGCGTCTTCTCTAGCGAGTGGAACACGGACGGCGCCAGTGCCGAGGAACAGGACCGGACAAACCGGATCTGTGGCATCTTCTTGGGCAGCGGCGACTTGAGCAAGATCTGGTGGATTGTAGGCACCGCAGTATACCAATTGCACCCGTACTTGGCGAAATCAACCCAAAACGCGTGTGCCGAGAACTTTGGAGGCACCACCACAGCACCGCCAGCGCCCAAAGCGCCCAAAAACCCGCACAGCAGGCCATGGACATGGAACAGTGGCATCACCAGGTACGACGTATCCTGCGGTGACAGCTTGTAAGTCCCAATAATGTTCTTAACGGTGGTCGCCATGTTGAGGTGGGTCAATGGCACCGCCTTGGGTCGGCCCGTGGTGCCGCTAGTGTGGAGAACAAATGCAGTCTGGTCTGGCTTTGGTGGGGAAGGCACCGTAGAGGATCCTCGAGCCGGGTTGACCTGCTTACCGGTCTCAATGAGCTTAAACGTCGCCTCGAGGCCGTTCCAACCAACCTCAACTACACCAGCCCCCTGGTTCCGGGCCGCCTGGACCGCCGCATGGCCCTTGGCCACCGCGCCCTCGGGGACAAGCACCACGGCGGACTTGATGTCCTCGACGTAGAACTCAAACTCGGAGACCTTGTAGTTGGGGTTGAGCGGAGCCGCAATATACGACGAAAACGTGATCGCGACAAACGCGACCGAGAACTCGAGACCGTTGACCAGCGCCAGCGACACTGCGGCGTTCTGGGGCAGCCCCAGACCCGCCAGGTTCCGCTGGAAGGACTGGATCGCTCGAATGTACTCGGCAAAGGTCAGCTGGACCCCCGTATCGGGCGCCGACAGGGCCTTCTTGGGGGACCCCTGGTGCGCTACTAATTGCTCGTAAAAAGTCGACATTGTTATTTTAATTTTATTGAGCTTGATGTGGTTGGAAAAGCCCTCTTTAATACTTGGTCCTGGTGGAAGCGGGTAGGTGGTGTCTTGTCCTCGGCCAGTTGCGTCAACGTAGCGACGTGGGGTAAGCCCTGCTTGAGCCTCTCAGTTGCTCGGATAACGGTTCCGATAGGACTCCGTCACCCCGCGACTGGACGCCATTTTGCCAAGAGGCTGAAGTCGCTGTGCGGCTTGTTCGTATCCGATCCACTTTTCACTAGCCTTTTTTTCGTATTTTGGCCAGTGACTCAAGAAGTTCTTCGACCCGGGCCTCGGGCCGACTCTCGAGGCGACCGGATCGCGACCGGACAGACGGACCCATGGTCGTGAAGCGGTGGACATGGTTCCGCTTGTCACATTGACAGGGTGGAGCTGGTCATGGAGAGTGGTCATAGAGCGGTCATAGAGCGGTCATAGAGCGGTCATAGAGAGTGGTTGTACTCTATGACTAAATCAAGCGATACGGTATACCACGATAATTCGCTTGCTAAAAAGTTCAATCGACATTATGTTAGGTAGTAAATTCGATAAGGAGTTTCCTTGGCTAACCTGTTGTCTACTTGAATACCGTCAAGGGGACCAGATTGCTATAGAAGTACTTTCATAGTTGTGAGATATTGTGGCTTGGATATACTTACTGGTTAAGGAGCAAGCCTCTTCAATACAGCTATTTCACTGTCTCTTTGTCACAATTCCTTTTCGTATGGAATATACATGCGGAGATTGAACATGTTCACAAAACTAAGGACGGTAATCGTTGGTATGCTAAAGGTATCGGCATTTGCAAGTTCTCCCTGATTTAATATCCTCGCACATGGCGAGTTGGGGACATTGTTTCTTGATTGGCGGAGGGTCACATCAACAGGTTGGTACTCAGTCGTTCAGTTTGTCTATTATATTTATCTGGGTCAATACTATCAAGTGTTAGCTAGAATTGGCCAACGTCCAAAGGTATTAACCATTATCGGGCCCCATACAAAACTCTCGCCTTTTCAACCTGGTCGAGGTTAAAATTGCTGATTAATTAATATAATTCGTTGAAATTCTGAAGCAATACCGGTGGTCTGTCTGACGCAATAAAGTGCCCAGTCTTCATTATATACCGGGTAGGGTACAATTACTTACCGGTACGTTGAGTCTATCATTTTCATACCGTAAATAACTCTTCCAACTGTAGATACCGGTAGTTACCGGTATTCATCTGCAAATAGATACAAAAGGGGTCAATTTAGAAAGATTCCAACGGGCATGCAGTTATCGGAGCGATCAGTTTCGTCGCTTGCAAAGCTGTTAGCAGAATTATATCAACGGGTGATCAAGTCCCTCGCCAAAAACTGCACCTTCAAAGATCCATTAACAGATGTTATTTTGTCACGGGTAGTTTGGAAATTACAATTACATCTGCCACACGGTAACGAGATTGTCGCAGATTAGATCTTGAAACTTGTGTCACCGGAGACTCGGCTATTTACAAAGTATTCTAAGCGTTTTAAAATTGCACCAGTAACTTTGATAGAACGAAAAAAGCCATGGACACTATCAATTCTTAGGAAATATGTGGCAAACAAAGGTGGGGATAGCCACAGTACCGAAGCTCAATGACGGGCCCTCGAATACCACAGAGCATAAACAGGGGATAAATTAGTAACAAACTCGAACAGTTACTGTAAATTTCATGGAGCTCGAATACAGTTGCCGGGTGGAACTTTCTCGAATACAGCTACAAAGCCTACGCCGGCCTTGAAATAGAACAATCGACATATAAATGGCCCCATCCCCAGGGGTAATCAAATTATCAGACATGCTCCCCAAGGGGTCGTGTCGAAACCTAAACTACGGTAACCTGGTGTACCCCATATGTACTGTCTACAATAAAGAAGAGCAGTGCAGGATCGAGGCGTTAATGCCCGATTCCGTACATCAGCCGCTAGATTTCACATGACCCAGATGGACCATACAATCACCACCCTCTGCAACGAAGCTCTGCAACGACGGCCGTAGCTGACAAGTGCGTAGGCGACTACTGGAGAAGGAGGCGTGGTTGAACACCAAAAAAAGCTCCCTGCCCTGCGGACGCCCCCCCTGAAACGGCGCTGTAAAAAGACACGCCAAAACACACCTGTCTTAAAAAGAGCTCTATTGGGCGAGTTTGAAGGGCAGCGGAACCGACAACCCACCACCCACCCGCCATGGCAGGACAGCGCAGCTTTTCTTCGTGCTTTTGGTCCCCGGACTACCTCAGCGGCGTGTCGGTTATCTTTGACAAGCTCAACCAGGGCTGCGCGGAGAATGCAGAGGCCCTGAGCATGGTCAGCGACCGCATCGCTCTCGAGACGGCCTTTGCTACAGGGCTCCAGGCGTTCCCGAACAAGCACGCCCCGTCGCTGGCCGGGTTTGACAGAGACGAGGGCGCGACACTGCGACAGGCCTATGTGTCGTACATGGAGGAGATTAAGAACCAGGGTCTGATCCACGCCGAGGTTGCAGCCAAACTCGAAAAGGGCATCAGGACCCCGTTCCACAAGTGGGCTTCGAGCCACAAGGCGCGAGTAGCGACTGCTCAGTCGACGCTGACCGGGCGGATCAAGGGATACAATAAGCGCCTAGCGCTGGTGCAAAAGGCGCAGCAGCAGTACTTTGCCAAATGCCGCCAACTAGAGGATACAGACGGTACGACCGAAGCGGGAGGACCGTCGCAGCGGCTATCTCTTAGTGACAAGCTTCATAAGCGGGCGTCGTCGCTGTTCAGCGACGGGACCTTGTCGGTGCCCTCTTCGATCACGGAGGAGACGATCCCGGAGGACGAATCAATTGAGTCTCCGCAGGAGGAGGAAGACGGCCGTGTAGAGCTCGCGGGGACTAGATATGCCCCAGAGCAGCTGGCGCGGTTATTGGATGACATGCTGCGCGATATCCCGCGCGGCGACTTTAAAGTGGCCATTCTAGGCACTTATGACAATGTTTCCACGGGCGATGAGATCGTCATGTGGGCTCGGAAGCGACTCAATTGCAAAAATGTGGGCAGGGCTGAAAAGTTTGGGCAGAGTTTGGTGGATAACGGGTTACTGAAAGCAGTGGGACGCGTGGGCCAAAAGTTTGTAAACTCCTCCTCGTCCGGGTACCAGTGGACAAAGAAGGCTATAGAGTACGACCCCAATGCGCTCTTCCCAGAAGCTAAAGCGGTGGTGCCCCAGGTCTCTATCACCTCGCCGCCGGGATCGGCCATCTCAGAGTACTTCACGGGGCTTCTTCAGCCTGCCTCGGGAGGACCTACTACCAATAAGGAGATCTCAAAGATACATCAGGAGATTGCCGAGGCGGACGAACGATACCAGACAGAGGTGGTGGAGCTCGATCTGGAGCGGTGTGAGCTGGAGCGTACAATCGCAGACACACTGCGATTCATGGAACAGTGCGAGCTGGACCGGCTCAAGGCGCTCAAAACAGTACTCTCCGACTTTGTCGCATCGATATCCTCCCCCATGGCCAAGGCCCCAGCCGTTATGAAGCGGATGCATGCCCAAAAAGAGTCGGTAACTCCAGAAAGCGACCTGAGCTACATGATTGAGAGCTACAAGACGTCGACCTTTGCGCCGCGGGTGGTTATATACGAGTCTTTCCACAGTGCTGCCAAGTGCCAGACGTTTGGCGTTGATCTCCAGAGCGTGCCGTTTGTCATCCCCACCTTCCTCAACTATTTTGAAGAGCAGAAGGAAGCACCACTGACCATCCAGCTGTGGATTGACCAGGCGCCATTAGCATCGATCCACCAGCTGCGTAATCAGATCAATAGCGGTATGGAGTTTGACCCATGGACAATACTCCCGTCCTTCCCGCTCCACGTGGTTGTGTCAACATTTAAGGAGTTTTTGTTAGAACTCCAGGACTCGCTCATTTCGTTCACCATGTACGACGTGTTCAAAAAGCTCTACCGGGTATACGGCACTAGCGAGGACAAACAACAGGAGCGTCTCGAACGGCTTGCGGCGGCTCTCAGCCATACCGCCAAATCCAATGTCGTCACTCTCGAGTCATTGATTAGCCACTTGGATCTGCTCATTGAGAGCCATCAGGTAGTTGAGAAAACCGAGAATGAGCAACAGGACAGTAGCCAGGACGACGAACGACGCAAGCTGCTGACCCAAGTGAGTGTGAGCCTTGCGCCGTATATAATTCGACCAAAACGAATCACTGGTGCGACACTAATGGATAAACACCCTGCGTTGCTGGTGGAGGATCTTATCACTCACCGTGAGCACGTGTTCACGGCGACTTATGCGCGAATCTCAGCAGCCATGAGCCAGTCCCAAGAGCGCAGCCTGGCCATGTCTGAGGCTAACCGGCGAGCCAACATGGAGGCGCGAAACCGTGAGATCCTTGAACGATCCCGGGCAGTTAGAGAACGGGCCGGCGCCGATTCCCCAAACTCTTCTGAGGGCCGCGGAGGGAGCACTCACAGCCATTCCTCATCGATCAAGTCGAGCGCTGGGCTTTTGCCGCTTACACTCTCTCCATCGCGATTCGATGAGGGCAATGTGAGCGTGGAAAGCTTCGTCTCAGACACCACGCCCGGCAGACAAACCCACCTACGACACCAAAAGTCCCTGTCGACCCCGATCAAGAGCCCGCTGCTCGCTCCAGCTTCTGGCACTCGGACTCCAGAAAATGGGACTGTTCTCAACAATGACGAGACACGATATTCTCGGTCCCGTGGGCGTTCATTCAATAGCAATCTGCTGTTTGGTGGCATTGCCAGAGGCAACACGCCCAAACCCAAGTCTCCCCCAGCCACTCCAGGTGCAGTGTTAGATGCCACCTTGGCCAAGCTGGAAGGTACTCCTGAACATCCCGACTCTGAGACGAATACTTCCACTCCGCCTCCTCAGATGATCCTTACTAGCGACAATTCAGGGGCCGACAACACTTCAGGGGTTGCCAATACTCCAGGGGTTGAGAATCACTCGGACAGCGATTCGGTTATTCCAGTGGTTGATGCGTTAAAGATTGGGAATGGCCATTCTGTCGACACTCCTGAGGACGACCATTCTGTGGTTGACACTCCAAAGGCTGAGGACGACTATTCTGTGGTTGACACTCCAAACGCCGAGAATGACCACTCAGAGGTTAACGCCGACAAATCAGCAGTCGAGCAAAACCTACCCGTAGACCACGACACCTCGCCAGTTAACCACCATTCAACTGTGACAAGGACAATTGATGAAGATACGATAGTATAGACGATATGAATAATGACGCAATGTAAGATTGTGGGCGAAATTTGATTATTTACAAGAGTTGGAGTATTTACAGGCCCACAACCTCCTCAAACAGCTTCTGGCAAGGAACCTTGGCTTGGAGGCGGGCACACAGCAAGAAGGCACCACTCAGCTTTCGGTGCAGACCGTACGTCTCCTCTGGGGGCGGGGTCAGTCGCTCCCGCAGCATGAGGCCAATGTTCTCTCGCACTCTATCGGTAATGGTCTGGTTGGAAAAGTCAAACTCCTTGCCATTGTTGGTGTGGTTGAACGGCTCACCAAGTACCAAAATAGAGTCAATGTGGGCATTGAGCATGGCGTCCGACTCGAGACCAGTCAAGTACCCGAGCTTGAGTGAGTACTCTCGGCACGCCTCCCGGTCCTGTCGCACTGCGGCTCGCAGAACGCCAACGTAGTTGGTAATGAACTCGTCGTCGTAGCCTCGGGTGGCGCCAAAGTCGAGCAGCTCGATCTTCTTGGTCTTGTCGTTGTACAAAAAGTTGGCCCAGTTGGGGTCGGTCTGCATGTACTTGAACTTTGCAATCTCCATCAGACAGAGTCGCATGATGTTAGTCGCAATGTAGTTACGCGTCTCCTGGTCCCAGTCGCCCTTGGTGATCTCAACACCGGTCATGAGCTCCATGGTCAACACCCGCTCGGTAGACAGGTCGTGGTACACCTTTGCGATCTGGAACGCCGGGTCATCCCCCAGCAGCCGCCCAAAAGTCTCCATCGCCTGGGCCTCACGGAGATAGTCGCACTCCCACTTGAGCTCAGTTCGCGCATTGGCAATAGTCTTATCCAGAAACAGGCCCTCCGGGAGGAACCGTGATGCAGTGAGAATGAGCAGCAGGTTGTTCAGATCAGAGTCAATGCTGTTAGCGACACCAGGGTACTGGATCTTGATCGCCACCGGCTCGTAGTTACGCAGCAGAACACCCTTGTGCACCTGGCCGATGGACGCCGCCGCAATGGGGTAGTCCTCAAACGAGGAGAAGATCTCCGTACGCCAGTTCTTGCCAAACTCCTTGGTCATAACGCGCTCTAATTGGCCCCTCGGCATATAATTGGCCGTATTCTGCACTCGCGACATTACCTTGTGGATCTCTGGCGGCAGTACCTTCTCGTCCTGGAACGAGAGCAACTGGCCAATCTTGAGAGCCGCACCTCGCATCTGCGACAGCTTCTTCACCATACGCTCGAGGTTGGCCGGGTTGAGGAAGACAGATCGCGCATCTTTACCATCCCCACCGAACCTCTTAATGGTCTCCCCCAGGGCTCCCATACCGATACCGGTCGCGAGGCTGCCGTAGTGGAAGATTCGGCCGAGTCGGCTCGATGGGACGGGGCTCGACTCCATGGTGAACTCACGCTTTGCCGCACTGCCGACATCGCTGTTGTCGTTCCGCCGGGCGTCTGTCGAATACGCTCTGGTGCCCGTGGGCTTCTTGGGGGTCCTCTTGGAGTACCGGCTAGTAGCGGGCCGGCTCGACTTGAGCAGGGACGAGGTCTGAATTACCCGCTTGGCGCACTGCTTCTGGAGCTCTATATTCATCCGGGCGACATTGCTCGCCGCCGAGGCGACGCATACCGCGTCGTACACCAGACTTCTCGCCATTATCGATGTGATAGAGGCTCTATGGGGAGGCCGCATGTTGAAATTTGGCACCGTCATCCTGATCGGCCACGTGATCTGGGAATCGGGCCTGAGCCGCATACTGGTTAAGTGAAAAATCAAGTTAACTCGTAATCGGCGATCTTGAAAAATAATTTTATCAAATTTGACACTTGATAACGATACCCTACAACGATATCTTGAGATAATGTCGGATACCGAGAGATCGAGCAAACGGCAGAAGAAGGAGGAGTCGGAGGAGCCGCAGCGGGCGGTAATTTTCGACTCGTCCCTGGAGGTTGCTAAGCGACACCAGACGGACGACTCGTACGCCAAGGGCGCTGAGGACGGACCCCAAAACCCATTCAACGGCAAGGACCTGACCAAGAAGTACTTTGACATTCTCGAGGTGCGACGTAAGCTGCCAGTGCATGCGCAACGAAACGAGTTTTTGGAATTGTTCCAGAAGCACCAGATCATTGTGTTTGTTGGTGAGACGGGTTCCGGTAAGACGACGCAGATTCCACAGTTTGTGTGCTTTGACGACATGCCGCATCTTCTGGGCAAGCAGGTGGCATGTACGCAGCCACGACGAGTGGCGGCCATGTCTGTGGCACAGCGAGTGGCTGATGAGATGGATGTTAAGCTTGGTGAGGAAGTCGGTTACTCTATTCGATTCGAGGACTGCACCTCCGATAAGACCTTCCTCAAGTACATGACCGATGGTATGCTTCTGCGAGAAGCCATGCATGACCCCGAATTGTCGCGATACAGCTGTATTATGCTTGATGAGGCCCACGAGAGAACCCTTGCTACTGATATCCTCATGGGTCTGCTCAAGCAGGTGGCGGAGCGACGACCAGATCTTAAGATCATCATCATGTCTGCCACGCTTGATGCTCAAAAGTTCCAAAACTACTTTAACAATGCGCCACTGCTGGCGGTTCCCGGTCGGACCCACCCGGTTGAGATTTATTACACCCCCGAGTACCAAAAGGACTATCTCGAGGCGGCGATTCGAACCGTTCTCCAGATCCATGCAACTGAACCAGCCGGAGACATTCTGCTCTTCTTGACCGGTGAGGAGGAGATTGAGGATGCATGCCGAAAGATTTCACTGGAGGGCGACGAGCTGATACGGGAGGTCAACGCGGGCCCACTGTCAGTGTACCCACTCTATGGTTCGCTGCCACCATACCAGCAGCAGAAGATTTTCGAGCCGGCGCCACCGCCACGAATGGCCAACGGCCCGCCAGGGCGAAAGATTGTGGTGGGTACTAACATTGCCGAGACCTCGCTTACCATTGACGGGATTGTGTACGTTGTGGACCCAGGTTTCTCAAAGCAAAAGGTGTACAACCCGCGAATTCGAGTCGAGTCGCTGCTGGTGGCTCCTATTTCCAAGGCCTCTGCGCAGCAGCGAGCCGGTCGAGCCGGTCGAACCAAGCCGGGTAAGTGCTTCCGACTCTACACCGAGGAGGCGTACAAGGAGGAGCTCAACGAGCAGAGTTATCCCGAAATTCTGCGAAGCAACCTGGCCAATACGGTGCTGGAGCTCAAGAAGCTGGGCATTGACGACCTGGTGCACTTTGACTTTATGGACCCGCCAGCGCCCGAGACGATGATGCGAGCCCTGGAGGAGCTCAATTACCTTGGGTGTCTTGATGATGATGGCGAGTTGACGGCACTGGGCCGACTGGCCTCGGAGTTCCCACTGGACCCGATGCTGGCAACCATGCTGATCCACTCGCCCGAGTTCAAGTGCTCCAACGAAGTGCTTTCCATTGCGGCCATGCTCTCGGTGCCCAATGTTTTCATCCGCCCCAACAATGCGCGCAAGGCGGCAGACGAGATGAAGAACCTGTTCAACCACCCCGATGGTGACCACTTGACGCTGCTCAATGTGTACCACGCGTTCAAGTCGGACGAGGCGCAGGAGAACCCGTCCAAGTGGTGCTACGACCACTTTTTGTCGCTGCGATCTCTCCAGAGCGCCGACAATGTGCGGCGGCAGCTCAAGCGTATCATGGAGCGTAACGACATTGAGCTCGTGTCGACACCGTACGAGGACAAGAAGTACTACGACAACATTCGCAAGGCACTGGTCAGTGGGTTCTTCATGCAGGCTGCGAAGAAGATGAGCCAGGGCAAGGGATACATTACCGTCAAGGACAACCAGGAGGTGCTGGTGCACCCGTCCAGCGGTATTGGCCAGGAGAGCGACTTTGTCATCTACAACGAGTTTGTGCTCACTACCAAGAACTACATTCGAACCGTCACTGCGGTCAAGCCGGAATGGCTCATCGAGCTCGCCCCGAGCTACTACAACCTTGCATCTTTCCAAAAGGGCTCCCACGACGTCCGAATGGGGCTCGAGCGGGCCATGAAGAAGCTCGAGCGAAAGAAGAAGAAATAATTCGCCCTTAATTTAATACGATAGACATGAATTATCTTGCACTAGTTATCCTGGGGGACCAGTCCCCCAGACCCCCCGGTAGCTCTGCTGCGCAGAGGGTCCCGTTACAACGTCTGTTACAGCGTTGGAAAAGCTTGTTACAGGGGAACCTCGAGGTGGCCTCCGCGGGGGCCTTGACAAGATGTACCCCGCTCGCGGAGTGCTCATCTCCAGGGGTATAGTGGGGTCGCCGCATGTAGTGCGGCTGGAGAGGGGACCGTTTCGGATGGCAATAAGCCGACCGGTAAGGGCGCTGCACTATGGTGTATATCGCGGTGCAGCAGGGGACCTGATTGGATGGGGCTGTAAATTAAGGACGTATACAGTAAATCTCCAGGCTGCAACCGGTAGCATGTACCGGCGCTGATGGATCATAAAAGGGTGTCTACGTAACCGCACCGCAGGGGCGACATATGATCCCCGATGGCGACCAGGCCAATGTCGGGCCCAGACCGCCCGCAAGGCCTCCACAACCGAATCAATTACTAACTACAGTCGGTGCCTGCGCTCAGCACCCGCCGGGTAATCACGACACTTTTCGTCGGGACCCACCCCTCGGGCGACAATGCGCGACACACCACACAACGAAAATACCGACCCCGGATACACCCCCTACCGAGGCAGCCGTCTGGCGCTATAATGGCCCGGGCGAGCCCTTGAATGGGCTTTGCTGGGCTGGCCGAACCCACATTGTCGACCCCGGAGCCGTATAAGACGGAGCTGGTCGGAGATGCGCGCGCCTTTGGGGCTCTTCCTGTCGCGGGTCAGTGGCTCCCGCTGTCGGCCATTGTGGCCTCTTGTAAGACTCGCCCCCACCCTTTGGGGCACCCTGCAATTTCTAAGCGTTTGTTGCGAGTTCAAACCGGGACACATAAATAAAGCGTGTTTTCTCCCCTTTCTCCTCCTCTCTTATTTTCCCTCCACAACATCAACGAGAAATAAAAATGTCTGATCCAAAGGGTGGTAAGTATTATTATTTTCCATGAGCGTCCACGAGTGTAGTAGTTGTAGTCTTCAATTCCCGTCCCATCCAGGGCTCCAGGGCTGGTGGTGACTTGGCCATTATCATTTTGGGGTTTACCATTTTGGCCTGAATTGGATATTCCTCGGTGTGCAGGGTTCTTTGAGCTGAAATTTGTATCGAGGGCCCGATTTTTCATTGCATGCCTGGAATTTTTATCGAGGGCCTGTTTCATTGAAGTGCCTGGGATTCCAAATGTCCAGTTGGGTTCAATTTGGTCAATTTGGGTCAATCTGGTGGCTCAATGTATTCAATGGCCAATATTCTTGGTGCATGTCGCGAGTTTAATGGCAATGGGGTGATTTTGGCGAATTGAAGACAATACTGGTGGGATGAAAAATTTTGAAAAATTTGGCTAATAGTGCAGATATTGGTCTTATTGGTTTGGCCGTTATGGGTCAGAACCTGATCCTCAACGCTGCCGACCACGGCTACACTGTGGTTGCCTACAACCGAACCGTTTCCAAGGTTGACCACTTTATGGACAACGAGGCCAAGGGCAAGAGCATCATTGGCGCTCGATCCATTGAGGAGCTTGTTGCCAACCTCAAGCGACCACGACGAATCATTCTCCTCGTCAAGGCCGGTGCCGCCGTTGACGCTTTCATTGACCAGCTCCTGCCACACTTGGAGAAGGGCGATATCATCATTGATGGCGGTAACTCTCACTTCCCAGACTCTAACCGACGATACGAGCAGCTCAAGGAGAAGGGCTTCCTCTTTGTTGGCTCTGGTGTCTCTGGCGGTGAGGAGGGTGCCCGAAACGGCCCATCCCTCATGCCAGGTGGCCACCCAGACGCTTGGCCACACCTCAAGAACATTTTCCAGGACATTGCCGCCAAGTCTGACGGTGAGCCATGCTGCGACTGGGTCGGTCCATCTGGCTCTGGCCACTATGTTAAGATGGTCCACAATGGTATTGAGTACGGTGACATGCAGCTTATCTGCGAGGCTTACGACCTGCTCAAGCGAGGTGTTGGTCTTTCTGACAATGAGATCTCTCAGGTCTTTGCCAAGTGGAACACTGGTGTCCTCGACTCTTACCTGATTGAGATTACTCGAGACGTTCTTGCTTACAACGACAATGACGGCAAGGCTCTTGTCTCCAAGATTATGGACCGAGCCGGCCAGAAGGGTACCGGTAAGTGGACCGCCATCAACGCTCTTGACCTGGGCATGCCAGTTACTCTTATTGGCGAGGCTGTCTTCTCCCGAAACCTGTCTGCCATCAAGGACGAGCGAGTGCGAGCCTCTGAGATCCTCACTGGCCCAACCCCACAGTTCACTGGCGACAAGCAGCAGTTCATTGACGAGCTTGAGCAGGCCCTTTACGCCTCCAAGATCATCTCCTACGCCCAGGGCTTTATGCTCATTCGAGAGGCTGGCCGAGAGTACGGCTGGGACTTCAACAATGCTGGCATTGCCCTCATGTGGCGAGGTGGCTGCATCATCCGATCCGTCTTCCTTGGCGAGATCACCAAGGCTTACCGAGCCAACCCTAAGCTTGAGAACTTGCTCTTTGAGCCATTCTTCAAGAACGCCATTGACAAGGCCCAGGCCTCGTGGCGAAAGACCGTTGGCACTGCCATCTCCTGGGGTATCCCAACTCCAGCTTTCAGCACTGCCCTCTCCTTCTACGACGGCTACCGATCTGCTCGACTCCCAGCTAACCTGCTCCAGGCCCAGCGAGACTACTTTGGTGCCCACACCTTCCGAGTCCTGCCAGAGTTTGAGTCTGAGCGACTCCCACTTAACAAGGACATCCACATCAACTGGACTGGTACCGGCGGTGACGTTTCTGCTTCCACCTATGACGCTTAAAAAAATTATGTCCCTTTTTTTATTTAATTGAAAATCTATATGTCTGAATATATCTTGGGTTTGACACGAAGTTTTTGGGGCTACGAGAGCCCAACCGCTGGCTCTACGCAGAGCTATGCAGAGCTACGCAAGGAATTCAATGTGGAGTACACTTGATTGTCTAGCTGGTTACTTCAAACTTGCTCTTGAGCTTGACTTCGTGCCCGAGGATGGAGTCGATGAGAAAGTCAGTTGTATATACATGGTGGACGTCCTCCTCACAATTCTTGTTAAAGTTCTGCACCAGGGCAGCGCTCGAAGTCGGGGAGCCAATGATTAGTATCTTGACCGTTTTCCCGGTCGAAGGATCAGTGTAGCCGTCAAACTTGGTACGGGCGCCGTTGCCAGTAATCTTCTTACAGGACCCGCCGTGGACTGACACAATCTCCTGGTACGTTTTGTAAGTGCCCGCACCCAATTCCGAGGCCATGTTGAAGACATAGCCCTTGAACAAGGTGGACGGGACCTGTTTTCGTCTGCCCAGCGCCTTGCCCAATTCGCGGGCTTTGGACTGCAGCAGGTACTTTTCGGGGATAGGCTCGATCCGCTGGCCCTGTTTGACACATTCGTCAAAATATTCAGGGAGCACAAAGTGCTCTATCCGCGACATTGCCTGGAGGAACTTGGCGGTACGCATGACCCGTGTCGCCACCAGGTGGGTCGCTTCATTAGCGTCATCAGTCACGAAAATGCCCAAATCCTGCAATTCCTGTCGCTTGAGCGCTTTGTTCTGCTTAGAGTCCAGACCCGTAGTAACCAGTCGCATTGTCTTCACGTCCTCAATGTTTTCCTTCTCATCGTCGTCGTATGCCTCTGTCTTGGGACGCTTAGCCTCCGGTAACTGCGTGTCAAGCCACTGACTCTCGCCTTCAAGCGACGGCAGCTCGTGCTTCTTCTTGTGCTTATTGAACTGCTTGAGATACTCGGACTCTTTCACAGACATATCGTGCGTGAGCTCGAGACCCTTCGTCTTAGCCGACCGAGCAGATCCGAGCCGAGGCGTTGATTCACGATTCTCAATGGAGCTCGACACTTCAGGGGTCTCGTGCTTCCCGGGCTTAGTAGGGGTGGCACTACCAGACTCTTTCTCTTCCGAAGCTTGTCTACGCGATCCAAACCGTTTCCTGGCAATGGAGGTCTTGGGGGTACACTCTTCAGGCGTCGCTTCGTAAAACTTGCGCAGAACAGCGCGGTTGAGACACGTCTTGTTGAGTATCTCCGTGAGATCAATGCGCTCTGGCATGTGAGAATACCGCTTATTCGTCACTGACATGCACTCGTACATTGCATAAGACTCCTCCAGCCACAATGGGTTAATTATATCCACGTTCCATTGCCGCGCCGCCTCATACTTTTGCCCTCTCGGAAGCGACGTGATGAGATGTGTAGTGACCCCCTTGCGCAGAGACCGCGTATACTTGGCCCCCGACGCCTCAATAAGCTTCTCAAGATAGACCCGTGCCTCGCCAATGAAATTGGAGATGCAAATCTCAAAGTTCTCAAACTCAGGGATCCCGTGGCGTGGAGCCGGGTAGTGTAGCAGCTTCACCACTGGCGAGCTCCACTTGTCGTGGGCCAGCATCCAATACAGCCACGCCAGGCTCCCTACAGCAATCTGGCGCTGGCATGCAATCTTAAACTGCTCCCCGTCCCGGAACTTGCCAATGTACACATCCGCCTCCTCTACATTGTTAGTAATTTCTCCCTGTTGGATCTTGATTATGTCTTCAATCGCCGATTGGCTAATCTGAAGATCCAAATCTTCGCACAGGTACACTTTTTTGCCGCTAAACAGCGACCCCGTTTTAGCCGGCGCATCATCCGGCGAATTGTATGTAGACTGGAATTCAAGCTGCGTTTCTCGTACCGCGCTCTGGTTAATTATCTCATCCTCGTCCCGAGAATGCTCCAGGTACTTTGGGTTGGGGAACAAGTACGGCCCGTCATCCAGCCTCCGCCCCAGCTTTAAGCAATTGTCTATCCAGTGCGGAAGCACAATCTTAATGTTGTACTGCTTTGCCGACAAACACCGTTTCCCCGTATCGTTCAAAGCCACCAAATGGGTCGTAAATGTCGACAATGTCTCTGAAAACAGACCCCCCATGGCCAAAACTCCCCCGTAAAGACTCTCCCGATCTCCCGCACCAATCCCGCTACACGTGATGAACACGTTCTTGAAGTACGACCGCGGATCAGGCGAATAGGACCGTTCCGGGACGGTACGTCCTTGCTTGTCTACGACCTCAACCCACTCCGGCGTCACCACCGTGTAGTTCACGGAACCCGTGTAGTTATACTGGGGGAAGTCCACACTGCGGCTGATGATTATCGTCTTGTGGTTGCCCTTGAGCGTGTCGGACTCCTTGAGGAGCTGAATGTTCTCCTCCGCGACCCCGTTCTTCTTGAGCAGAGTCACCACCTGGTCGTTAGCGACTTCATACCGCCCTAGAGATACTCACCTTGTCGGTCTCCCCTGGCTCGAGGGTGTTCTCCACCACGATCGCCGACAGATCGTTCAGCGGCAGCTCCATCTTGTCCATGTCGGGTTGTAAAGTGGTGTCGCGAAATTCCCACTTTTCAATTTAACGCGTCCGCCACGCGCCGTCACGCGCCGCGTAAATTGCAGCAACAGTGTAACCGACCCTCCAATGTAGAGCTTTGTGGCCTCGACTCCTGTAGGTGGGGATTACGCCACGAGGTCCTGTAGTTGCCGCCAGGCTCCCGTATAGCTTGAGATATTGATAGCAGTTGCAAAGTAACGCGTAACAAGGTCCGTAACGGGAGTTACAAGGATCGTGGTTAGTTTAATAATATATTGTTAGCTGGTCCTCAAGGAGGACATCTAAATAAACCAGAAAAGAGCAATAGCAAGCAAAGAAATAAACCTAGGGACAGCGTACTTTCCAACAGAGTTGGACTCCCCAGTAGTGCTGTCGCCACCGCCGTCGCCGTCAAGTGTCGCGTTGGACTGGGGGTTCTTGTTGGAGGAAATGGCAGAGGTCGTCTCGGGCTTCTTGTCCATGTCAAACCCATTAGCCAGTGAGGATTTGAGAATGTACGGCCGGTTAGAGATGGCAACATCGCTCTCGGTGAGGCCGTCACCAGTGTAAATGTACGACTTGGCATTGGAGGATGCGTTTGCTGATGAGGGCGCATCATAGCACTCGACCTTGATCTCCTTGATCCGGACAAACAGGTAGCCCGGGTCTTTAAACTCGTCCATATTCCAGTTAATTGCGCCGCCGGCCCACTCAATGGTACCCATCTTGTTGACCTCAGATCCACCCGGCCACAGCGATAGCTGGACAATTGATGGGGTCTGTGGGAACATGTACTTCTTGAGGGTCGCATTGTAGGTGTCGGCACGCTTAAGCGTTCGCACCGTCTTGCCGTCAATAGACCACTCAATGCTCTCCTTCTTCCAGTCAATGGCATATGTGTGGTAGTTTTCATACGTATCAGATACAACGTGCTTTTCCCCATTGGTATAGTTGAGGACGCCCTGGTAATAATAGTTGGTCTGCGCGTTGATAAGATCATTGCCCACAAACTCATAGTCAATCTCATCCTTGGACCCGCCCATGAGGATAAATGCAGAAACTACACCGCTGCCGTGCGATGTCAACAGAGTGGCCGAAATTTTGCCGTACCAAACCGCTCGCGTAGACGAAATGACTGTGCCATACGAATTGTTCGGCATGGCGAGTAACAATTCGCCATCATTGGAAAGCACCTTGCCATTGGTGGTCCAGTCGTACTTGTCAGCATCGCCAAGATAGTCTCCCTGATCAGCAATGCTGTCAGTATTGTCAAAGGTAAAAGTCTGGCTCTTGCAAATGGGCATTCCCACGCACGAAGACAGATTGAAAGAACCCTGCACGTCGCAGGCTGCCAGACAGTTAAATCCAGAACCACATTCACCATACTGAGAGCAGCATGGGGTATTTTCAGGACATTTATTATTAGCGTCGCACGAGAGACCCTCGACGAGCGCGCTGGTCCAGATCGCAACAAACGCGACAATGAAACTTCTCATCACGGAGGACTACTACTATGGGTAGAATCTTACAATTGTGAGGAATTGTACCTAAATATTAAGGGAGGAAAGGTATATTTCTTCTCAGGAGGTCTACGCCTCGTCTATTTAAAATGGTTGCGGACATCGTCTCTGAAGTATGCTTGGCGACCCTTGGCCACCACCTTTTGTAAAAGGCTAATGGGCCGCCTCCAGTGAACTGAACAACTCTCTGGCACTTAAGCTTAATTAAGTAAACTCAATCGCATAGATATTCTATATTCTACATCTAATAGGTCCAACTATCTTATTCAATACTATGGTTTGAACGCCAAGGGAGCGACATATCATCAGGGGGTATGTTCTGTTGTCTCCAACCTAGGCACTGCGGCAATCCGGAATACGCCTCTCTATCAATCGGTGTTAAATTGAGCAGATTAAAAATATTCACTTAAAATAGACATCCATACCCCTGAGGCATGTATTGTATTTTCCCGACTTTTGGACCCTTTTATTGTGCCCCGCAAAGACGTTTTGCGACTTTGCCCTGAGACCACCAAATATCGGAGGTTACTCTGGAAACCATATGGTCCGCTGTCCGCCATCCCTACAGCACACATACATAGTTCAACCTACGGCAGCGTATGCCAGCCAATGACAGCTCTCTACCCCGTTCGGTTGCACATTGGACCGAAATGTATCGTTGATCATCGCTCCTATACATGTGGGGTATTTGATCTGGGGATTTAGGAGATCACTCCTCCGATATTACCGGAATCTCCACATTTGTTCACGCCGAGAGGTTATAAAATAGATCCATAGGTTTACTGATAACAGTAGAATTTTAAAATAGAATTAAACCATGATACTGCCAAAGACCCAGACTGCATTTGTGCATAGGCACGGGGACAATCCGAAGCTGGAGAAGGCGACTATTGATGTTCCCGAACCCGCCGAGGGCGAAGTCCTGCTCAAAGTTGAAGCTGCTGGAATGTGCCATTCTGATTTACACATTTTGTGCAACGATAATCCAATTCCGCTAGATTTTGTAATGGGCCATGAGATTGCCGGCACTGTTGCAAAGCTAGGCCCGGGGGTGGATGGTGACATGTTTCCCCAGGGGAAGCTGTTTGCCGTACATGGCCCCAACGGCTGTGGCGCTTGTGCCAATTGCAGAATGGGTGTAGACAACCAATGCCAGGAACCAAACCACCGGCTGTACGGCCTTGGTAGAGGTGGTGGGTATCAAGAATACGTCACCGTTAGAAAGCATAGCCTCGTGCCGGTACCCGATGGGCTCTCTGCCGCAGTTGCAGCGGTAACTACGGATGCAGTGCTGACTCCTTATCATGCAATTATGAAGGCTGGGGTCAACTCCCTTAGTAGAGTGCTTTTAATTGGATTAGGGGGGCTCGGTCTCAACGGCGTCCAAATCCTCAAGCTGCTCGGTGCACACGTCACTTGTGTTGATCTTCGAGAGGAGCCATTGAAGAAGGCCCGAGAGTACGGAGCAGACGTCACCGTGACCAGACTCGAGGATGCGCCAATGAATGCCGACGCCGCGTTTGATTTTGTTGGTTCTAACACGACGTTTACAATGTCCATCAAGCATGTTAAGCCTACTGGAGTTGTCATCCCAGTTGGCCTGGCTGACGTGAACCTCAAATTCAACCAGCATTTGCTTTCACAACGGGAGGTAAGGATTATCAGCACATTCTGGGGCACTTCTTCGGAACTCATGACATGCCTCGAACTTGTATCTCAGAAGAAGGTCGATCCGCAAGTTGAGACTGCACCATTGAGCGGTGTCAATGATTACCTGAAGTTGTTAGAGGAAGGTAAGGTCAAGTCTCGGCTTGCATTGGTACCTTGATCATCAGCTACATTATAGCTCGTCTATAGAATTATAGAAATTGTATCGGGTCGAATTATCTAAAAACATTTGAAAGCGAATGGTACAATTGGAGAGCAATTATATCCAAGATATATATTAAACACTAAAACACAAGGAAGAAACGAAAGAATTAACAAGATGAGAAGCTGGTGATTTAGTTAGATCGCTTTCGCTTTCGGTTGCAGGTGGCTGGTGGGGCAGCAGAAGTCTCAACTGGAGCGGTCGAAGTAGCGGCTGGTGGGGCAGCAGAACTGCTAGTTGGAGTAGAGCCACAGGTTTCTGGCTGGGTTGGAGCCTCAGTGACAGACTGGCCGAAAGCCTCCTGAGCAGCAGCAAAGCCACTGGTGATGGAATCAAGCACATCGAACGTCTCACCAACCGACTCGCATGGCAGCTTGCTGTAGGTGGTAGTGATGAGGTTCATGGTAGCCTCAGCCAAAGAGTTGAGCTGGCTGACAACGACCGAGGTAGCACCCACGGAAGCGAAATCGTCGGCTCGGCCAGTGAGGGCGTCGAGAGTGGAGGTGATGGTTGGAGCAGAATCACTGAGCTGGCTGATAATAGTCTCGACGTCACAGTCATTCGGGTCGAGCGCGGAAAGATCCGTGTTGACCTGCTTCACGAAGCCAAGCACCTTGGAAGACTGGGTAGCAATTGGCAAAGCACCAAGAATGCCAGAAGATTTGGACCAAGCATTAATCTTGTCCTGGAGGTCGTTGTTCGAGTTAATGACATTTGTGAAGTCAGTCTGGACCGTCTCACCGCCAGGAGAGAGGTCGCAAGCCAGGGCGCTGGCAACAGCAAGAAGGAGGGAAGTAGCGGAGAGCTTGGAAACCATGTTGTGCCGAATCTCAATTGATCTGATGAGGAATTGGAGAGGGCAAACAGCTCTCAATTTATAGTCGCCATGGTCATCTTCGAGCGAGTAAATATGAGGGGGTGGACCTCAGGGTGTCGTCGCTACCCCACAGGATGCATGGTTACCCAAGGCTAATTTTCATATGGCAATTGCAGCAAGTGGTGTACAACCGCCGTTGTGCACATCAGGGATGCCTAATCTACTCCACCATTATCACAGCTATAAAGTCTATCTAGACTGAGTTTTTGTATGTCAAAAGGTTGACACACAATTTACACGATGGAGGCTTTGAGGCTTTGAGATGCCTGGGCTTTCAAGTGGTTCTTCGAGACTCGGTGCGTTTAAGGAGGTATCAACGGCGGATCGCCCCAATTGTTCACTCGCATACATACGTCGCTATGCTGGCACAACTGCAATGTACAGAGCACATTGAGTGTGCCAATGCATCCAGGTGCAGGCATGGTTGAACTCCTCGTTACCTTGAGCCCCAAGCCGTTAAATTTTTGCGTCGTACAGTTTAACATGGTAATAAATTTCAAGCCCACAAACACCCATATATCGCATTGAAAGTTATATACGAGTAAATCTGCCTCTGTTCGATCAGATCGCCGTTACCAGTGTGAGACCAGATTCATGATCGTCGCACAGGCCCGAGAGCCGATGCAAACCCATCCCAGTGATTAACATTTCGCAGGATTAAATCTCTGTCTGGCATAAGCTGCTATAGTGAAGCTTTCAACTAGCACGAGACTTTCGGTCAACTTTACGAGCCGAAAACGATGTGGGGCGTGGAGGCGTGCGGCAAAATCTTGGTATACATATGGGCTGTACATATTGGTGGAGACCCCCAGTGCATAATCATTTTACGGTCTAAATATGTTTGCTAAAAATGGTGCTTTAGCTCTTCATTCAACTGTCCCCGTGAAATAGAATTATTCTCACTTGGTGTGCACCTTGTAATGATTTGGCGTGTGTAGACCTCGCCTGATTGGGCGGGCAACAGCACATGCACATGGGAAAGATGGGCCCACCATAATGAATTGAGGGGATTATAGACTATAATATAGTGAAGTATTGACATACTGAATATAGCCGTGGGCAGGATCTATCAATGGCGGCCAACCCCGGAGAGTGGACTAATTGATGAGACAACTGGCTAGGAAAAAGTCTACCAGTCAGGGGTTAGTGCCT
>JAKTQL010002537.1:56132-82229 GCA_030558815.1 Blastobotrys malaysiensis | reverse complement strand
CCCGTCTCCGCAATAGCACCGAACCGTAAATTTCAAATGTTGAGGTTAGTGTCTCACTTTCCTGTCGCGCGAACCCCATCTCACAGTTGCTAAAAATGGTGCTTTAGCTCTTCATTCAACTGTCCCCGTGAAATAGAATTATTCTCACTTGGTGTGCACCTTGTAATGATTTGGCGTGTGTAGACCTCGCCTGATTGGGCGGGCAACAGCACATGCACATGGGAAAGATGGGCCCACCATAATGAATTGAGGGGATTATAGACTATAATATAGTGAAGTATTGCCATACTGAATATAGCCGTGGGCAGGATCTATCAATGGCGGCCAACCCCGGATAGTGGACTAATTGATGAGACAACTGGCTAGGAAAAAGTCTACCAGTCAGGGGTTAGTGCCTCTACATCATTTGATTAGTGATGCACTACATAACTGGAGCTTTCAAATGGTATATTCTGTAGTAACGATACCTTTCTCGATCAAAGCCTTGGTAAAGATTATTAATGAGATCGGTATTCAAGCAATGCTATAAAAGCGGGCAAATATCTAAAAACTACCATTAGGTATTAACGGAATTCTCCGAATTCCGTTTGCAGTTCAAAATGGGCGGTTATCATTACTATTGAACTTCACGATTCTCTGTGATATTACCGTAGGTCGGGCAATCCGTCCAATAGCACAACTGGAAATTGTAATTCTTGGTAGGAGAAGGACCAAGAATACAATACCGTGGTAATTAACATTAAAGGTTATAGACTGATGGTAAGTCAGCCGCTTGCAGGAATATGATGGGGTCGGAAAGTACCGCGGGTATCGGAGTCCGCCATTTGATTATAAATTGAACTCTGGATGACTGAAATGACTCAGAGATATGAGGTGAGTTGATGATATATTCAATTAATCGGTTCCGATGAAGGGCCCTTTAGTTTAGTACATTCGTATTACAGTACGGTAGTACTATGGTTAATCCGAAGTTCGGCCGGTGGTTGACCTGAGTGATCGCCGGCCATCTGCAATTCAGACCGTTTATCGGACCTCGAACCCCACAAACCCCACAATGGCCGCTCAAAAGGAAGGAAAAATTTACCATATTAGTAGCAGCCGACTTCGGTTAACAGAACCCTTTTTGCTTACACCTTGTTTAGGCTATTTGTATAAATATATTGGATCATTCTCCAGAGACAGACAGAACTACCCAATGATCTCTGATTTGGACTTAGAAATAGCAGAGGATTGTATATGATTGAAGAAGGTGACAGTAGGAAGAGGGACGAAAGGGTTTGTATCGTAAAAGACGTTGAGAAGCAGATTCAAGAGGATCCCGATACCTTTGATCTACACAAGCAAAAGGAGTCTTTTCTCGTAGGTAACGGTTCATACTCTGATTCGTCACCTGTATGCGATAATAATGCTATATTGGTATCTCGAGAACCTCCGGATGGGGGTTGGCTTGCCTGGACGCAAGTCGCGGCGGCATTTTTTGCATTTCTCAACTCGTGGGGCATAGTCAACACGTTTGGAACATTTCAAAACTACTACAAGGAAGAGTTGCTAAGCGATTCGCCTCCATCGACAATTTCATGGATTGGATCTGTTCAAGGGTTTCTGCTCGTGACGGGGACCATTCTGACGGGACGATTGCTTGACGCGGGATACCTTCGTATTGTCATTTGCACCAGCACTTTTTTCCTCGTGTTTGGCATGATGATGGCGAGCCTGTCAACCGAGTTTTACCAAATCTTCTTATCGCAGGGAGTATGTGTGGGATTAGGGTGCAGTGGAGCGTTTTTAGGATCAGTCGCAACCGTGGCACCGTATTTTAAGCGGAACCGTGCTTTCGCAATGGGAATTGTGTCCTGTGGGCCATCTGTCGCGGCAATTGTATACCCCATCATGGTCGAGCATCTTATCCGCAAGCTGGGTTTCCCGTGGACGATTCGTATACTGGGATTTATGATGCTGGGTATGATGCTTTTCCCGTGCATTGCCTTCAGGTCCTTTTTGCCGCCGCGTAAGTCGGGTCCGCTCATTGACAAGGCGTCATTTACGGATTGGCCATATGTGCTGTTCACGCTCAGTACTCTGGTGGGATTTATGGGGTTTTATACGCCGATTTTTTACATTCAAACGTTTGCGCGTTCAATTGGGTTTGACGAGAAGATTCTGCCATACACGGTGGCCATCCTTTCGGCCGGGTCCATTGCGGGGCGGATCCTTCCTAGCTATATTGCCGATAGAATTGGGCCGTTGAATACGCTGATACCGTGCACGGCAGTAGCCGCGGTATTGGCCTTTAGTTGGATACGGGTCGTATCTTCTAGTGGGCTCATAGTGTTTGCGTTGTTTTATGGCTTTTTTTCTGGAACCTATGTGTCGTTACCCCCGGCGTGTTACTCGGCATTGACACCAGACTTATCCATGCTTGGAACCCGCATGGGGATGGCATATCTGGTGTCTGGGTTTGGTATATTAATTGGAACTCCAGTAGCCGGTGCTATTAATAACCGTCAGCATGGCGAGTATCTTGGAGTTCAGATATACTCTGGGGTTGCTATTATCGTTTCATTGGTTTTACTGGTAGCCGCGAGGCTCTGTGTCTCCAAAGATCTCATGGCCAAAGTATAATCACACGTTTAATTTAAGCATAGCATATAGCATACGCATACCGGTGGTACTAGCGAGTTGAATGGCATAGAAATAATTGAGGTCACGACTGTCAGCTCCGAACTTGACATTACCATCTCCGCCAATATTGATAGACTACGATCTGTATACATTTCCAATAACTTTTGATCCATCTTGTCTACAAGCTCGGCTTTGCAACCGCCTACCCACAATATCCAAATCCAAATACCCTTCTATACAACCAATCAACTTCAACAATCAGCCATTCACTCAACTATTCACTCAATTATTCACTCAACATTCACTCAACTATTCACAACCATTCACATTCAACTCTTCACTCAACCATTCTATCACCCTGAGCTTATCATGCTGACAGGTACCGCAGAAATTTCCGCCGTGCGTAACCACCGTCACACCAAACCTCCCAGGCGAAAAAAATGCGCGTTGGCCATGAAAAGGTGGCCGGTGAAAAATTCACAGATCAGAACAGATTGAAGGCGATGAGTGCTGCTGCTGTCAGGTAAGTCGAGAGAGCTCCATGTCGAGAGAAGATCATGCTAACAAGTGCCGGTAGTAAATCGTGGGCCGATGAGGACGACGTTCCTCAGGTGGAGGTCATTGAGAACCCAGATAACACCAAGACAGTCATCACGTACCAGATAAACCCGGATACGGGCCGCAAGATGAAGATCACCAAGAAGATCCGGGAGGTGAAGACGCGGGAGCGGGTGGACCACAGTGTCGCCGAGCGAAAGAAGTGGGTCAAGTACGGCCTGGAGAAGGGCCAGGGTGCGGGCCCCAACGTGAACACAACCCAGGTCGAGCCGGACCAGCCATTCAAGCTGGTGCAGCCCGAGAAGGTCAAGAAGGCAGAGCCAGAGCCAGAGGTGGCTGAGCCGACGCAGGACGCCAACATTGTGTGTCGACTGTGTGGTGGTGTGCATTTCACTTCGCGATGTCCCTACAAGGACACACTGGGTGCTCCAGAGGAGAAGACTGGTGCCCCATCAGCGGCCGCGGCCGCTCCAGCGGCGGGCAGTGCCTATGTCGCGCCACACAAGCGAGCCGGTGCGACTCCGCGGGCCGCGCTGGATCGGGAGACGGACAACACGACCCTGCGAGTGTCCAATTTGTCGGAGGATGTCAGCGAGGAGGAATTGCGAGGTCTGTTTGCTCACTTTGGTCATGTCAACCGGTGCCATGTTGTTAAGGACCGGGACACTGGCCGGAACCGTGGCTTTGCGTTTGTCACGTATGATATGCCGCGAGAGGCTGAGACTGCATGCAAGCGCCTCAACGGCTACGGTCTTGATAACCTGATCATGAGAGTCGAGTTTTCCAAAAAATAAACCCCGTTAATGTATTTTTTTATATATATGCAACGTTTCTAACTAGCAATTGCATTGGTGTGTTCATTGTCAACGGTAATCAAACTCTATCGTAGTGGTTCACAATTTGTAGCGGCTCGCAATTAGCGTGACTTGTCCTGGACCATCTTGATCAATTACACAATGGAGCAAGGGCGTAGGTATCTTACAGGGCAGTTGATCTTCTCGGTATGCGTGTTTGGGATTATGGGTGCCGCTAGAGGGCTCGACGAAGGGGTCATCAGCGCAACAGTGACACAATCCTCGTTTATTAAAGAGTTTGGCCTCGACGACCCGGCCTGGAGCTCGGGAGAGGTTGCCAATATTCGCTCTAATATCATCTGCATGGTCCAATTGGGTAGCATTGGCGGTGCGATCCTCGCGTTTCTGCTCATTGACAAGCTTGGGCGCGTCCGTAGCCTCCAGACCCTCCTCACTCTGTGGATTATTGGCGTTGTTATACAGCTCACCACGTTTGGGGTGCTGGCCCAAATGTACGCGGGCCGGCTCATTGCAGGACTCGGCATTGGCATGACGTCGGTAGTGTGTCCAGTTTATCTCGTAGAGGTGGCTCCTGCCATATACCGTGGTGCCTGTACCTGCGTCTATTCGGGCTCTGTATATCTCGGAGTGACACTGGGGTACTTTGCCAATTGGGGCACCGCGGTCCATATGGGCGCCAACCAACGAGGCCAGTGGGTCATCCCCATGTCGCTTCAGTTGGTGGTCAGCGGAATCGGCATGATATGCTCATTCTGTGTCCTAGAAAGCCCCCGGTGGCTCATTGAAGTCGGTCAAGACCGGGTCGGTATAGAATCGCTCGCCGCCCTGCGGGGGTTCAGTAAAGAACATGAGATTGTCGCCATGGAAATCGCCCAGATTTACGGCCAGATACACCGCGAGCATGAAGAGAAAAAGGCATTGTCGACCAAATGGCAGCTCCTCACTTCTTTGGTCACCGTCCCGTCTAACTTCTACAGGTTCGCTCTAGCGGTAATGATCCAGGTCTTGGCAGCGTGGTCAGGAGGCAACGCCGTGACAAACTACGCCCCAGAAATATTCAAGATGATTGGCATGAAAAAACACACGACGCGTTTGTTTGCCACGTCCATGTACGGTGTGACCAAGATCATAGCCTCAGTGTGTTCTGCGGCGTCCATCATTGACCTCTTGGGGCGCAAAAGAGCCGTTTACATTGGCATCACCACGCAAATGACCGGCTTGTTATACATTGCCTTGTTCATGTATTTCAAGGCAGAAGATCCCCAGGCAGATACCGCCACACAGCATGCAGCAATTGGTGCAACAGTAATGATGTATATTACTGGCGTGGGGTGGGCTATTGGATGGAACTCGGTGCAGTATCTCATGAACGCGGAAATATTCCCGCTGCTAGTGCGTACTATTGCGTCCAGTATCATCATGGTCGTCCACTACGCCAACTTGTACGGATGTTCCAAGGCAATGCCCTCAATGGTCCTCTGGAGCGAGTGGGGGACCATGCTCTTCTTCACCATAATCTGCTTTTTGGGTCTAGTGTTTTGCTTCTTCTTCGTCCCCGAGGTTGCGGGAATGGAACTGGAAAGCGTAGACCAGGTGTTCAACCTGCGCTGGTACAAGATTGGCCGGTACAAGAACAAGAGTACCCGTTCCTCCAAGAGCAGTTAGTCTTCGGTTGGGTATCGCGGATCGTAGAGGGCATTGTCCGTGTCAGAGACGACGCTGAACGCCTTTTTGAACCCCCCTACTGAATTGCCGCTCTTTACATTTGTCTGTAACAACTTCATCACCGGCTTCTCCTCCGACGGCATGAGCGAGGAGGTCTTTTTGAGCTCCTCTTGCCGCTCTTTGTGAAGGTGGTCGTAGCTGGACAAGTGTCGTTGGTAGTCCTCGGGGCGCGAGTAGCTTTTGTCACACAAAATACATTTGAGAATATTCTCCATTGGTATTATTTTGGTATTACTATAGTACTATTTAGGCTCCACTTAGTACCCGAGCTGGAGTACTTATTTTCAATCACCGTCGGTCGGACCACTCCCATCGTAAAATATTATCACGATAGATCAGAGTGACCGGGGTAAAAGACCAGCGAAACGACTAGATCAAGGTATTAATATCTAATGTCCCCATCTACAACACCCAGAAATGAAGATGGGCACCCGTCGCTGATAAAGCTGTCACGGCCGTTTTTGACCACAGCACAGATCGAGTTCCTGCGGACAAACTCGAATTCACAGGCCATCGACAGCCTCAAGTGGCAGGCGTTCTCGCAGCTGTGGGCTCTAGCGAGAGACTTCAAATTCCCCATCAAGACATTTGCCACATGCATGGTTCTGTACAACCGCACCCTGCTGTTCAACAACCGGTTCCACTCGATGGACACGGCGCTGGCGTGCCTGTTTGTCGCATCCAAGATTGAAGACACGCCCAAGAAGACCAAAGAGTTGCTACAGTACGCGTATAACCGGCGTATAATAAACCGAACTGATGACGAAAAGCGGCTGCAATTGCTGGGGTACGAGCGACAAATCCTGGAGACTACTGCGTTTGATTTCCGAATACGCAATCCGCATCAGTACGTGATCAAGATATGCAAGACTATTAGTTGCAACTCGGCGCAACGCAAAGATCTGGCCAAACTGGCGTGGGTTATTTGCACCGATTCGCTCATGACTGATCTCCCGCTCAAGCAGCCGGCGCATACTATTGCCATTGCGGCGATTATTCTGTCTGCAAAGGTACAGAACATTGACATATTCCCGTTCGACTCGGACCGGTTTTATTCTACGCGGCTCAATGTGAATCGGTCCTTGTTGGAGCTGTTGGACTTTTACATCAAGTCGTTTGCCATGAGCATGTTGGGCAAGGAGTCGGTAGTGCGAATGGATCTGTTCTACGAGTTCCGCAAGGGGGTGGCCGGCGAGGTGCCGGACGAGGAGATTACTCCTGACGGGTATATTGGTCTTGTGAACCGAGATACGCGACTTTCTGATAAGGGCACTGCCAGATATGTGCTAGACTGGGAGTTGGATCATGTAAAAGATGAGCAGGTCTCATAACTCATTCATCACGACATGTCACCATATTCATCATAGTAGCTTTTACCGTTCCCATCGTAGTCTATCATAGTTCATTTCCATCGTAGTTAATCATCATAGATCATAGAATCATAGAGACTCTTACGCAGAGGGTCCAGCGACTTGAGTTTCTCCAGCTTTTCATTAACTCCTTCAGTTTCCCCCAGCTCCTTTTGGTAAAGAGCAAGCAAGAACAAACACCACTTGTTATCGGGCTCCACCTCATACAGCTCGGAAATAGAATCAATCTCCCCCTTGAGCATCTCCGTCTTCTCCTCCTCGCTGAGATGAGCAATATCCCCCGAGGTGACCAGCCACCGGTGGTAGATCCACGCGCTCTGGTCATCGGGATCCGTGTAGAATGCATTACGAACGTACTCGAGCTCCTCCTTAAGGAACTTCTTGGGGTCCTCTCCCGTCTCCTGCAGGTACTTGGGGATCAGCTTGGTACGGTTATGCCACGCGGAAAAGTTTGAAAAGTTGGCATTGATCTTCTTCCGCGTGTAGTCAAGCTCCTCCTGTGTGTACGACTTGTTCTTAACCGCCTCAATGTTGGCAATAACGTACCGCCTATAATGCCACCCGTGAAAGTTTCGCGGATCAAACTCCAACATCTTGCTAACCAGCGCCAATTCCATGTCCCAGCTCGGGTTGGACCCCGTGTCCAAACACCAGCGGCGATGGTTCCAGATCCAATACGTCTTGGGGAACGCTTTCATGCGCTCAAACGTAAACTCGAGCTCTCTATTCAGCGTCTCCTGCACCTTATCCGCATCCAGCGCCTCAAACTGCTTTGTAAGCACCTCTCGGCGGTAATTCCACACGCTGTACGTCTCCGGGTTCCAATGGAGCAGCGCCGTGGTCAATTTGAGTGCCTCGTCGCTGTAATCACCGTTTCTCCGCCTGGTAAGGTACTGCTCCATAAGAGCGCGGTACTCTTTGATCTTGTGCTTCTCCACCTCCTTCTTCCGAGCCGCCTGCTCCTCAGTGGTGCGTTTCTTCCTCACGTTGTGCTACGTTGTTAGCCAATCCGTATCCCCAACATTGGTTCCATACCATGGTCTAGTGGTGGTGTGATGTGGACGGTCTTCCGGAACGCGATACGACACATTTTCCACTCCGGCGTACCAGATCCACGACCAGACCCAGTGCGAACACGGAATGTCGGCTCCTACGCGGTCCAGCCTGCCTCTCAAGGGCTCGTCCAAGCTCGTGGCGGAGTTTTTCGGTGAGTTTATCCCTCTAGCGCGTGAACCGGGCTGACCATGGCAGAATACAGCATCAACTCCATCCTCTACCAGCGCGGGATATACCCGGCGGAGGACTTTACTACAGTGCGCAAGTATGACCTGAACATGCTGGTGACCATCGATAGCGAGGTCAAGGCGTACATCAAGAAGATCATGGCGCAATTGCATCGGTGGCTCGTCAAGGGCAAGATCACCAAGTTGGTCATTGCCATCACTTCCAAGGAGACTGGGGAGACGGTGGAGCGGTGGGAATTTGGCGTAGAGGTGCTGCAAGGATCAGAGGAGGAGGTGGTGGTGGAAAAGCCTCAGGAGGAGATCCAGAAGGAGATTCAGTCCATCATCCGCCAGCTTACTGCTTCGGTGACCTTTTTGCCGGAGCTGGAAGGACGATGTACGTTTAACGTTTTGGTCTATGCTGATGGGGATGCAGACGTGCCTCCAGAGTGGGCCGATGGCGACCCTCGTATGGTTGAGAATGGCGAGGAGGTCAAATTGCGGTCCTTCTCCACCCAATCGCATCGCATCGACACCATGGTCGCGTATAAGCTTGGTGTTTAATTATGGTACATGATTCTCCGCGGAGCGGAGCCCTAGGGGGTCTGGGGGACTGGTCCCCCAGTGTATAAAGATTTGATTGCATATATTCAATTGATCTCCGTGGAGCGGAGCTCCAGGGGCTGGGGACTGGTCCCCCAGTGTACTCAAGAATTAATTACATCTATTCAACTGATTCTCCGCGGAGCGGAGCCCCAGGGGGTCTGGGGGACTGGTCCCCCAGGTAATCGAGGCAGCAATGTATTCGAGGGCCAGCCCTCGAGCTCCCGTAGTTGGGGGTTCCACCCCCAAACCCCCGTCTTTAATGATCATGGTCAAAGCAATAAATGAGGTACATAACATAAATAATAAACAACAAGTCAGTTTACAAATCTACCCGCAGCACGGTTTTTACAACTCGTCGTGGTCCCAACCACCAGAGGCATCCTCGTCGTCTTCATCGTAATAGCCCTCGCCCGCTGGCTCGTCGCCGTAGAGCTTGGAGGTAATTGGGTAGGCAATAGAGCTGAGCTTTTCCTTCTGCTCGTCAATCTCCTCCTTGGTGGCGGTGGAGCCATTCTCATCGACCCACTCAACAGTCTCCTTGACCGCATCGAGCAGAGTCTCCTTATCGTCCTCGTCAATCTTGGCGCCCAGACCGTTTGGATCGTTGACCTGGTTTCGCAGCGAGTGGGCATAGTTCTCGAGCGAGTTTCGGGCCTCAATCTTGTCTCGCAGAGCACTGTCCTGCTCAGCATACTTTTCCGCCTCCTCAACCATTCGCTCAATCTCCTCCTTGGAGAGTCGGCCCTTGTCGTTGGTGATGACAATAGAGTTGGACTTGCCGGTGCCCTTATCGGTGGCCGACACCTTGAGAATGCCATTAGCGTCGAGCTCAAACACAACCTCAATCTGTGGAACGCCTCGGGGCGCTGGTGGAATACCAGTGAGCTCAAACTTGCCGAGCAGGTTGTTGTCCTTGGACAAGGTTCGCTCACCCTCAAAGACCTGAATCAACACGGTGGGCTGATTGTCCACCGCGGTCGAGAAGATCTGCGACTTTCGGGTTGGAATGGCAGTGTTTCGGTTGATGAGCTTGGTCATAACACCACCCGACGTTTCGATACCCAACGTAAGGGCGTTAACGTCGAGCAAGACAATGTCGTCAACACCATCCTCGCCAGAGAGAACACCGGCCTGGACAGCGGCACCATAGGCAACCGCCTCGTCAGGGTTGATACCCTTGGAAGCCTTCTTGCCACCAAAGTAGTCCTCGAGAAGAGCCTGCACCTTGGGGATTCGGGTAGAACCACCAACCAGCACAATGTCGTCAATCTCGCTCTTCTTGACATCAGCGTCCTTGAGAACCTGCTCAACTGGCTTGAGGGTTCGCTTAAACAGATCCATGTTGATCTCCTCAAACTTGGCCCGGGTCAAAGTCTCAGAAAAGTCCTCGCCATTGTAAAACGACTCAATCTCGATTCGAGTAGACATTTGCGAAGATAGAGTTCGCTTCGCCTTCTCAACCTCTCGCTTGAGCTTACCAATGGCCTTGGCATTCTTGGAAATGTCAACATCGTACTTCTTGTTAAACAGCTTGGTAAAGTGCTTCACGACTCGGTAGTCAAAGTCCTCACCACCCAAGTGGGTATCACCAGCAGTGGCCAAAACCTCAAACACACCGCCCTCAATAGAGAGCAAAGAAACATCAAAGGTACCACCACCGAGATCATAGACAATAATCTGTCGCTCGCCATCGTCTCGATCGAGACCATAGGCAATAGCAGCCGCGGTTGGCTCATTAACAATTCGCAGCACGTTGAGACCGGCAATTGTACCCGCATCCTTGGTCGCCTGTCGCTGCGCATCGTTAAAGTACGCTGGAACAGTGACAACCGCGTGGGTAACCTTCTTGCCCAAATAGTCCTCGGCAATCTCCTTCATCTTGCCCAAAACCATGGCAGAAACCTCCTCCGGGGAGAAGACCTTCTCCTCGCCCGAATAGTTAACCTTAACCGCAGGCTTGCCCTCCCGGTTAATAACTGGGAATGGCAGGTGCTTCAAATCATTCTGGACCGACTTGTCCTTGTACTTGAGGCCAATAAGTCGCTTAATGTCAAACACAGTGTTCTTAGTGTTCGAGGCAGCCTGGTTCTTGGCCGCATCGCCCACAAGTCGCTCATCATCGTTAAACGCGACATACGAAGGGGTGATTCGGTTACCCTGGTCGTTGGCCAAAATCTCGACCCGACCGCCCTTCATGACACCCACACACGAGTACGTGGTACCCAAATCAATGCCAATGACAGTGCCATAGTTCTCCACGTCAGAATCCGCCGCAGAAGCAGTGCCGGCCATGAATGGCACGGCAAACAGCAGACAGGCGTACACCAACACCGTCCACGGAGATAAGAATCTAAACGATCGCGCCATGGTGGGGAAAGGTTTGAAAGTTGGCCAAAATGCAGCGGATCCGAGGTCTATTTAAACCCTTTTCGCCGCGCGGCTTGAGTTGCCAGAGTGTTCTTTAACATTCCGCGCATCTCCAGCCGTGCGGGACCGGGGGGTGTCCCGGGTCACTATGCGTGCGCGCGCCACAAGTGACACCTCACCGGTTGACGTGTTAATTACGCGGTGGTGATTTTTCACTCTCCGTCACTCGCCAGTCACCGCAAAATTAAAATTAATGTCACTCCGCGACGAGGCCCACCACGAGTATATGCGGGCTGCCCTCGCCAAGGTGTGTCGCCATCATGTAGAAAATTAAACAAAATAGTAATATACTAACTGTGGACAGGCCGAAGAGGCGCTCGAGGCTGGCGAAGTGCCGGTCGGGTGCGTGTTTGTACGTAAAGGCCAGATCATCGGCAGGGGCATGAACGATACGAACCGATCTCTATGCGTAAGTACACTACTGCACCACAGACCACTGTAAACTGACCCACATTATTTTAATTGTTTTTTGTAGGGCCACCGCCATGCAGAGTTCCTCGGCATTGAGGAGGCGCTCGCCAAATATCCGCCCTCTGTGTTTGAAGAGACGGATCTCTATGTCACGGTCGAGCCGTGCGTGATGTGTGCTTCGGCGCTGCGTCAGCTCAAAATCCGCGCCGTGTATTTTGGGTGCGGCAATGAGCGGTTCGGCGGGTGCGGCAGCGTGCTTACAGTGAACCGCGCAAAGGGGCCAGAACCGGGGTACAGGGCCTATCCGGGATTTTACAGGGAAGAGGCCATCATGCTATTAAGGAGGTTCTACGTGCGCGAAAACGACAAGGCCCCGGTGCCCCGCAGCAAAAAGTCTCGCGAGCTCAAGGACAATATGGAGTCCCTCGACTATTCGCTCTTCATTGATGACGAGGAGGAGTTTGTTGCACTCTATGGCGAGGACAAACTGCCGCTGTGGCAGTCCACTTCCCCCAAGAAGATCAAACTCGCCTAACCTGCTCAGGGGTAACCCTGCATATACAATGTACCAAATAGACTACCATGCATTCCGCCTCCTTTGCTCCTTGACAGATGAGCAAATGTCGATCGTAATTGTTATCCGTACAGTAGTAGTAGAAACCTAGACCTCGGACTGTGTTATAGTGTTTAATACTAGCTAATAATAGGAACTGAGAGAGCTTGTTACAGTGTAACCAGCTCTCCCAACCGTAACAGCACTCGTTGCAGTATACCGAGCAAAAGGGGGTCTGGGGGATTTCCCCCAGCTACGGGAGCTCGAGGGCTGGCCCTCGAATACACAGGTCTCCTATAGCACTGGTTGGATTCCATCCCCAACCACAGATCTGGGGTCTCTCCAATGTGCGGCGTCAGCCGCACACGCCGCGCACGCCGCATAGGCTAGATTGATAAAAATTATAAACAGAGGTATATAACCAAAAATAAAATAAAATAATAATAATAATGCGATAGATCTACTCGTCATCGTGAGGTTTGTGGGGCTGCTTGTCGAGAGCCTTGGAGATGTCTTCCCAGTCGCCAATAAGCTTCTGGTAAAAGGTAATGTGGCTGTCGGCAAGGGAGGACATGGTGTCCTTCATCTCGCTGTACTTGATCTTGTCGAACACTTGCACCTCGTTGAGCGTGCACTCCTCAAACGTCTCCGAGGTGACTTTGGCGGTGGCAACCTCTCGCGTCAAATCGGCAATGCGCTGGTCGAGTTTCTGGATGCGGTGCTGGCGCGACTGCTCGTGGTCTACTCCGCGCAGGTCCTCGACCTTGGACCGCAAAAAGTTCGTTCCGCCGCCCGCCTGGAGGTTGTTGCGGTCCACTTGGGACCGGTTCAGGTACTCGGTCAATGCTTCATAGTCGAGCTGTTTCTGCTCCCGCTGCTTGATGAGCCCCTTGAGGGACAAAATGTAGCTCTCCATGTCCCGCAGAGAGACGATATAGTCACTATCGGTCTTCTCGCGTAAATGGTACAGTGCGCGCGAGAATTCTTGGATCCCGCGCGCGAATTCGCTCACCTCGAGCCCCAGTTTGGGCTCGAGACTCGCTAATTTAATGTTCTGGGTCGCAAACTCCTCGAGATCGTGCACCAGGTCCCCCTGGTGGCGCATTGTGCGCGAAAAGGCACGCTCTATGCTCCCCAAGTTCTCGCCAAGCTTATCGGCGTGCTCTTTTACTTCTATCAGCTCCTTGCTTTGGGCATTGACCTTGGAAAACGCATTGAGGAATGAGTCCGAAATGCCCTCAAACACCCCTCCGTCCTGCACGACGATCTTGGACTCCTTGTTCCGCTTGTACGCGTTCCAGTCGCCAGACTCCAAAAATGCATAGTACGTCTTGCTCTTCTTAAGGCTCGGATGATTGCCTATCCGTGTCAGGAACCGGTTCAGCGAACACGCTCGCCGCAGCGTAAACTCAGTGCCGAACCGGTCACCCTTGAGGTACTCAAGCCGCTGCTTGTCCGGGAGAGGCGGGATCGCACACGCCGGGAAGTCATTGAGCAAACTGTTGAACAGATAGACAAAGTCCGAAAACCGCCGCCGTACCTTGGCATGCGGATTCTGGAAGCTCGGACTGTTCGTCTCCGTCGTTATCAGGTACGTGATATACGGGTTCTGTGACCCGCTTTGCTCCTTCTGGGGCTCCCCGACGCTACACTTGAACCAAATCGTGTCGCTCTCCACCTGGGGCGACTCCGCAGCAGCGCTGGAGCTCTCGGCCGGGGCGAAATGCGACTGCATCAACCCATTGGCCTCAGTATCTTCAAACTGGTGGTCCGTAGGCACCTCGGGGTACTCCTCCGGCTCCTTATCCCATCGCACTGAAGAGAATTCAGACATATTCTCCTCCGCTTTCTGTTGTCTGTATGGTGACGGCGCAGCATATCAAGGGCGCCCCAGCCTTTTGTTGTTGCGGGCCGCGCGCGATTAGCTAATCGAACTCCCAATTGCTTATGTAATATCACCTTCTTTCGGTGCCCTGGGCGACAGAGCCCCACCACCGGCCTTCCAAGGTAGTGGTTACCGGGCAGTCGGCCCCTAGATCTCCATGGCCCTGTGGAGGGCTCAGTGAAGGGGGTATATAGGGGGTCGCTTCGGTGTGCGAGTGTGCTCAGAGGTTAGTGAACCATATACGGTATAGAGTAGTGACACATATAAAGTCCAAGCGTTTATCAGTGGTGTCTCTTAGCTTACCTCGAGCGCTGCGCGCGGCAAAGAGAGTCTGCTTCGAGGAGGTAAGGTGAGTGCTGACATGGGGAAGCTGGCAGAATGCAGGTTGGAACCGACTGCCTTGCATCGCCCAATCACAAGGGGCCTCTTAGTACAGACTCCGGTTAAGGGAGCGTACTTAAGGAATGGTTGTCCAACGAATAATAATACTTGTTTATTTACTATAGACAAGGTAAGCTGGGGAACCCATCCTACTGTGACTTTAACACTAACATGTGTATAGACCTATAGGGACATCTGTGATTAAGATAGAACTAACAGATCTATTCTATTAGGGGCTTCAACACTGGCCAAGCACCCGTATGGTACTATAATGGAAAGTACTGTCGTGTACCCTGGTTAAAAGGAACCGTTTAAAAGAAATTATCGTGTAAAGGAAAATATTTTCGTGCCTAATTTGATCCCCCATACAAAGAATGTTGTATTGGATAATAGAAAAAACTACCCGTACATAAGAGAAATCTTGCGCCCGCTTCAATTAATTTCTCTTAACCAGAGGTACACTGTACGAAGAAAAAAACCCTTTGTATGTGGCTTTCGTAGCAGAAAGAGAAGCTTGAATTGATGCAGAAGCAGTGACATTGATGCGACGGCAGTCTCTAATATAACTGACATTCTGAATAGAATTGTATGTGATAGAAGGAAGTGGGGGAGAATAAGGGTACTGACTTTGAAGGATGACCTGGCGTATACTCTTTTTTTGCCGATTTCGTTCAGTAAGAGAAAGTAAGATAATTTGATAATGATAATGATTTGATTGCTAACCCCCTGAATACATTATTGATGAAGAATGTGGAAAACCTTCATATTCTCTCGTCCTCAGTTAAGGAGCTAGCTGGAATGAATCAATTTCTGCTAGAGACTCTGACGTAGATAAATTAGCACCAGTCATGAAAGATTGCGAGGTAATGCTAACTCGATTCAAATTCTGTGCTCCTAGTACCGATAGCGTATTGTCATTCTTCCCTTAATCTATTTTTTAGCACGAGAGGTATAATCATACTGATATCCAGCTGTGATTACATAGGCATTGAGCTGACAACAATTTGGTTAGGGGTATAATTAACTCCTAGTTCTACTTGGTAAGGGGAGAAATTCGGAACGGGATTCTATAACTGCTGACAAAGAATATAGCGGTGATAAAGCATCAAGGTGTAGAAAATCAATTCACCGTTTCCTATTGTGCTCAATTAAGTGATTTTTTTTCATACTATTAGAATACATAGGTGTGCTCTCACGTGATGGATATTGATATACCGGTAGTATGCGGAGTAGCTTGGCCACCCACCTTATCGATTCAGAAAGATTTAACCGTAAAATCACATAAAGAGAATAGGCATTAAGTGTATGGTTCAGATCTCCGCTGGGCATATAGTCATTTTGCATCATCAGCTATGTGTATAATCCATGCAATATCTGTGCTCGTCCCTACATCATATGTTTTGTTCTCATTAGAACCAATGAAGATACGGCTTCTAACTAGGACGTGGACCCTAGGCTATTTGCCCATTTGCCATTCCATCCGCGTATTTATGGTAACCGTTAGTTCCACCCATTGCCGCCATAAAGTATACACCATGGCTCATAGCTGCAATAACCATAGTGCTTAGAAAAGTTTGACTAACTATGCATATAAATTTGCATAACATTTCTAAGATATTACGCCGCTCAATAGCAGTATTTATGCTGGTAGAGGTTAGTGCTCATATTGACTGATTAGACCCCTATATAGATCTAAGGGAATTCTAAACTTAAGTGAATTTGTCGGGAGCTGCCCTGAAGTCATTAATTGGTGGCAAAATTTGCCGCGCATGGTAAAGAAATAGTTTTCTCTCTATTATAATACACCAGAAATAGCTATCCACTCAAATCGGCGTTCAAGATTTATATAAGGGCCTCCGTTTCACCATTGGACTTTTCAAACCCAATGTGAATCAGATGACCGCGGACGCTATATGAATATTTGGAAAAAAATATGGCAGAAAGGACTACAGCTCCAAAGCTTATAGTTGCCGGTATATGGAATTGTTTAGGATCGCTCCATACCATCGTTAGGACATATTGCGAGAGGTCGAATACGTTACACAGAGTAAATTGGTATCCGAAGATTAGGCCGAGTATATTTGGAGGCACTTCTTGCATTATTTGAGTTTGAGACAAGTCAAAACCCCACAGGCCAATTCTTGAAAGTGCTATCCCCCCCAACATTAGGATTACTGTCATATTACCAAATTGAATATTCCATGTAATAATCACGACAAAAAACAAGGTAATGACTTGAATCCATACAAAGTGCAAACCAGCTCGTACAATTCCCACCCTTCTGACATGCAGTGGTTGTATCAACGTCGCAACTAAGCCCATTATGACAGCAACAGCTCTGGCTATAGCAATTACCAAATCAGAATACCCGTACCACTTGAGATATGATATCATAGCCCCGGAAAAGCTGAGAACTGTGAGATAAAGCACTGCAATAGAAATTGATGCCCAAAATCTTTTGTCATTGAAGTAAATCTTCCACCCTTCTATCCATCTTCGATTAATATCGATTTCCCCAATTGATTTAGGGGAGGAGAGATTAGGAATATTGAGGAAAATTTGTCTCACATACACTGTCTCAAATATGAGCCCTGTAATATTGAATAATCCGATGGTTAATAAGCAGATCGAGTTGCTTTGGCTGCTGAGTAGAAATCCAATGAAGATTGGTGCCATCATTTTACTGAGCAAATCAATCCTTCTAATCATAGAATTTGCCTCTGTCAATTTCTCTGAGTCATCGTTACATATAACAGTTACCCAGTCTTTTTCTATAGCAATCGTGTTTCCAATATAAGCCAATCTCGATATAGAACTGAATAGAGTAACGAGTAAGAGAGTGTGATAAGAGTCGAGAATAAACAGTGTAAAGCAACTGGTAAAAATCATTATTTTCTGCACAACAACTGAGAGAATAACCAATTTGAGTCTATTCCATTGATCTACCATATTCCCAATGCGACTAGAGAATAATATACTGACTCCAGTCGTCACGAACCCATATATGGAGGAGGGCAGTAAGCTATCTTTGAAAGCTTCCATAATAATGATGTATGACGCGAACTCGAACATTCTTTCATCCCACGTGTTGAAAAAATGAGAGATATATAGTTTACGTAGAGTGGCATGTTGTAATTCTCCAAGTAGTTGTTGAGCCATGACAAGATAACGGATAAAGAAAATCGATAATGTGGGTATTTCTGGCTGTTTAGAATTTAAAAATGAAAAGTAAGATGGATTTAGTTGTTGGGAAGTTACCTGCGCTCGCAAAGAGGGTCGGTCTGCTTCGAGGAGGTAACTCTTAGCAGTAAGCCGGTTAGAGAGACCTTGTGGAATATTCTTTTAAACCGCCGTCTCGGTATTTTCAATCGCCAATTCCCGTACCACCGATTCCCCTCCACCGTTATCATATATTACACCACCGCGGGTTATCAGCCTTTTACCCCACAAATCTAATCTATCAAGCATGTACCAACTACCAGTGGTACAGCATAATGCCATAGACATACAGTACAGGATATGTAGTATCATAGACAAGCCCAAGGGTACATGCGGCTGCCCGGAGGCTCCGAAGCACCATTATGTAGACTACCCACATGTACTGCTCCAATTGACTTACACTGTAGAACCCGCCAATTTCCGATACACCATTTCATGTACCTCGTATACGACCTGTATGTGGTACATCGTCATATCACAGTATCCCACACTTTGAATAGCATCCTTCCTCTTTTACTGATAACGCCATTGCGCCGTATCGATGCCAATCCATCCTTCGAGCAGTATATACTGTGATCGCTCAGGTCTATCAGAGTCCTTTCCTTAGGCTCGAGGGTGCTGTAACCGCACCCTGTAATGCATCCTGCAAGGCTGTAACGCGATGGGGAGGTTCACTTTGTGCGCGCGCCCAAAGACACCTTTCAGTGACCTCTCTTTGATCGGCAGGGCAACCGAACTCGAAATGCGAGGCGGCGATGCGGAGGAGAACGAGCAACTGCTCAAGCCCTCTACTAATGGACAGGAGGCTACTGGCGTACTGCGCCGCCCTGAATCTCCTATGCCAACCAGGCCATACAAGCTAATGCGCAAAACGTCGACAATGGTAACTAACCCCATGGCCAATGTCGACATTGAGGAGGCTCGCAGCAGGCGCAGAACTCAGACGGGGCTCTCAGAGCCAGTAGAACTTGACCTTGCCTCGGTCGGGCCTTCGTTCCAGGGGATTGATGAGGAAGAAGAGCAGGCCGGGTTGGTAGCAAAGACCTGGACCCGGATCAAAGCATTGCTGGCGAATCCCAAAGTCCAGGCAGTACTCAAATGTTCTCTGGCGTACTTTGTGAGCTCGTTAGGCGTATATACACCATTCGGGCGGCTTTATGGCCAAAGCGACAGCAAACACATGATTGCTACCATCGCTGTGTACTTTCATCCGTCGCGAACGGCAGGTAGCATGGCGGAGGCGATCATCTATGTCATCATGGCATTGGCGTACTCCTTTTTCTTGTCCATTATGAGCATGATCGTGTCGGCCTTCTTTTTCGACATGGAAATGCGGGCGTTGGGGTACATGATCATTTTGATTGTATTCGTCGGCGGTGGAATCGGGTCGATTCTGTACATGAAGATCCGCATGAACCGGCTAACGTTCAACACTGCATGTAGTGTGGCTTCCATTTCCTTGGTGGCTATTCTCATCCGGGAGGGAAGCGTTCAGGCCGGTGTGTTCTCCTACACAAGACTCTTCCAGAACTTCTCCATCGTGTCTACGGGTATTGTAGTGTCGTCGCTCGTCTGCTACACTGTATGGCCCAAGAGCGCCGTAATCGAGCTCAAAAAGGCACTCAACAAGAGTATGGACATTGACGCCTCAATGCTGCAGTATGTGGTGGACCAATTCATCAATTCGGGGGAGATCAACAGCGAGCATTTTGAGGAGCTCACCGCCGAATTGAGTTCCAGCTTCAAAACTATCCAGTCACATCTATCCGATAGCCGGTTTGAGCTAATTTTGACTGGCCGGGAGCGAGAGTACCACTTGCTCAAGAAGCTGGTGGCGTCGACCCACCGATTATCTGCCCATGTGGGTGGCTTGGTGAGTAGTGCTAAGATCCAGTGGTACTTGTCTGAGCCGAGCGGTCCCTCAAATACGTCGTCCGACGCCGAGTCAGTGGAGTCTGCGGCGCATGTCTTATCGCGGGTTTCGAGTCAAATTGGCATTAGTGATGCCACCAATTCGGCCAGCGAGGCGACGGAAGATGGGCGTGATAATCAGTCCTACTCGGCAGAGCTCTATGACATTTTCATCAATCACTTGGGCCCCCCAATGCGAGGGTATTGTTTCACCTTGCGCGAGATCCTCTCCAATGTTCCTTTCAGCCCCTTTCCAGCATTCGAGTTTGCCGACAATGGGCGGCTCAAGGACGATTTGGTGTATGCGACTGTGGAGTACTCACACTCGCGGCAGGACGCACTTGCTACGGTGTATGGGCAGAATAATTTCAGAAATACCCGGGACATTGTTGTGGCGGCGGATGAGGAGGGCGTGGCGGCCAGTTGCGGCAATTTCTCTTACGTTCTCGAAGCCTATGGCAAGGAGCTGAGAGACTTCATTGAGATTCTAGAGGATTATGAGCACCTTTTGCTGCGGAACCCACCAAAGACATATGAATGGCTCAAGTTTTGGAAGAAGAAAGAGCGTGAAGAGGACGAGTTGCGCACGTTTGATATGGTGGCACTACGACAGCAGACATTTTACACTCCAAAACCATCTTCCGATGCGCATAAACGAAGAACCAGGCTTTCCTACAAGGTGTGGAAGAGTTTACGGGTGTTCCGACGTACTGATGTCAAGTTTGCCGTTAAGGCTGGCATTGGTGCAGCGCTCTATGCGATTCCCGCATTCCTCGACCACCTACGACCATTATTTGGGCGATGGAGAGGCGAATGGGGACTTATTACCTACGCCATTATCATGAGTAAGAGTATTGGCGGTACTATGACCACCGTCAAGATTCGAATTCTGGGCACGTTCATTGGAGCAACCACGGCGTATTTGATCTGGGCTGCGTTCCCGCAGAATCCATATGTGCTATCAGTATTTGGGTGGATGTTGTCAGTGCCTTGCTTCTGGATTATCTTGAATTGGAAGTCAGATAACCCTCTGGGGCGGTTCGTTTTGCTGACATTCAACTTGACCGTGCTCTACTCCTACTCATTATCTATAAACGACTATGACGACGACGAAGACGAAGGCGGAACTACACCATTGGTAGGTGACATTGCATTCCACAGATTTGTGTCCGTATCGTTTGGTACCCTATGGGCAGTTTTGATTACGCTCTCAGTGTTCCCTAACAGTGCACGTCGACGACTTCGGGATATGGTGTCTATTCAATGGCTCAAGATGGGCATTTCATGGAAGGCCGATCCACTGCGCACTGAGGGATCCAAGGTCATCATTGGACTCAAGGGCGAAGTGGAATTCCAAAGTGCCATGATTGAGTTGTATACCTTGTTATCCCAAGCGCCGCGAGAATTGCGATTGAAAGGTCCCTACCCATCCAAGCAGTACAAGAGCATTCTACTCAGCACGCAACACATCCTTGACGCGTACCAAAACTTGAGCGTCATGGTGGCCAAAAACAAAAATCCGACTAAGCGAGAGCTGGAAATCATCCAGTATACCGAGGATGACCGAAAAGAACTGTGCAGTCGAATCTTCCTGTTTTTCTACTTGGTCTCTTCGGCCATTAAAATCGGGTTCCCGCTGCCGGATAAGCTCCCGTCTACGGAGCATGCCATTGACCGAATGCTGGCCAAGCTCAACGAGTTTCGGGTCAACGAGGATTTGCGACGTGATTTGAACCATGACGAGGAGGACTTTGTGCTGTTCTATTCGTACATTCTAGTCACGTTAACCATCACCGAGGAATTGTCCAAGATTGCACTGGAGATTCAGGACTTGTTTGGTATTATTGATGATGAGGTGTTGCAGGTGGAGTAATGAATACTGATTGTTTAAAAGCATCCTTTTATAGCATTAATTGATACAATAACTAACGATGATAGTTGTACCTTGTTCATTGTCGCCTGTGATTACGGTAAGATTACCTATTTGCCCCGGAATATCATTGATTGGCATACTAGCCCCTCTCATCCTGTAGCTACAGATCATGACCCGGCAATGAAGCTCACTTACCACTGCCATAGCCGACTACCCTAGTACTAGCCCAGGAGTGCCGATAACAAAATGGACTGTGATATACCACTTATAAACCACCTACGGCGTAACTTATGTACTGGGACAATACCCCAAATACAAATTTTACGCTTCAGTTGATATGAGCCATCATCACACACGATCCATCAACCCCATTTACGTCCCCGTTACCATTTAATTATATCCGTATACAGGGTATACCATATTTATTTATAAGAAAAAAATGTCAGGGATCATCGATACTCCTGTCGGGCACGAGTTGGTGGCGACCATCCGAGAGAACATCACCGACTTTGGCCTTGACGACGATCTTAACGATGTGGCACAGTACATTACACTCATGGTGAGCAACAACAAGCCCATTGACGAGCTGGTCCAGGAGCTCTCGGGGCTTTTCTCGCCCAAGTTCGACCAGAACTTTTGCCAGTGGGTCTACCAAGAGCTCGAGCGAGCCAAGAGCAGAGCGGCCGGCCAGGACGCTCCTAATCCAATGGCTAGCGCCACACCACCAGTGGCGCCCAAAGAAGAGAGCGGCTTTGGCGGCTTTGTTGAAGACACGTCGCGAGCGCCGCCGCGCGGCCCGCGGCGCTTCGCCGACCGGGTTAGTGGCGGTGGCGCCGGGCGATCAAGCGGCGGGATTACTAAGCAGCCGCGCGGCGAGCGGCGGCTCGGCGGCTATCGCGTCGGGGGCCCAAACCAGGGCAACAAGCTGCAAAACGTGGCTCAGGACATGATGATGGTTGATGGTGAGCGCAGCAGCAATGGCATTGACCTCAGCGGAGGCGTGGGCGACCGCCGGGAGCGGTGCCGACACTGGCCAAAGTGCACCTACCCCAACTGTAAGCATCCGCATCCGCGAAAGCCCTGCCGGGCCTATGAGAATGGCAATTGCACATACCCGCCCAATACGTGCCCGTACTTGCACATGGGCGAGGATCCGTTTGTTACCTCTGACGGGCGGGTGTTGCCCCCAAGCGCTGCCGCAGATGCTACGTGGGTCAATGGCGTGCTTGTCGTGGAGAACAATCGACGTCGTCGTAACAACCACCATCAGAATAAGCACCAGGAGCCGAGCATCATGTTGTGCAAGTACTCGGATCGGTGCGCTAACAAGCAGTGTCCGTTTGGACATGCCACCCCCGCCAACCCGGGCGCTAAAGTCACCGTGCTCGAGTGGTGTCCTAACAAACAGGAGTGCCAGGACCCAGAGTGCCAGATGGCGCATCCGTCCGCGTCGCTGGTGCGGGCTCCAGAGCCGATTCCGGACCGGGTCTTGGAGACTTGCAAGTTCCTCGACGGCTGCATGAACCCAAAGTGCCGATACAGACACCCTACCTCGCCCATTGTGTGCCGAAACGGCCCCGACTGCCAGCGGCTCGACTGTATGTTCACGCATCCGTTTAAGGACAATTGCAAGTTTGCGGCCAACTGCACAAACGCGCAATGCCTGTACCAGCACCCTCCAGAGCGAGAAGAGGCGCTGAAACGGGGCCAGCGAAGCTTCCAGTGGGTCAAGGGCGAGGACGATGCCAAGGGAAACGATAACGAATCGACTTCGGACCGACAGTTCGCCACGGAAGACTCGGAAAAGATGGTCATTGAGGCTGCGTGAAATGTTACCAAGAGAGAAAGGAATGCATGAAACGACCAAAAAATTGTAATGTATTTTTATTTTTATTTGCCATAGTTATGCCAATTTTGTTTTATCGTCGCCAATCGGCGGCCGCTTTTTGTTCATTCTACCTTGGTAGTTCACCAAGTACTTTCAGTCATCTTTCACGTATGCAAGCTACGCTAGTCCCCCAGCAATCAACATAGTCGATTGCTATAATATATTCGAGGACCAATCCTCCAGTTCTAGTCGGAAGCGCCCCATTCCGCTGTAGAGTCGTTCAATCATGCGCCACATAAACTATGCCATTCTGAAGAAAGAGATTGGCTTTTGATGACCTCTTCGGGGAGAACGTTAAACTGCATAACCATCCCCGTCACAGAGTGCCACAGAATGTGGCAGTGGAAGAGCCAAATGCCAGGGTTGTCCGCCACAAAACGTACCAAAGCCCATCCGAATCCCTTGACATGCACCGTGTCCCTGTAAATAGGATTGTCCAAATTAAGCACAGTCTCCTCCGGCTCGTAGTATCCACTTCCATACCCTAGGACCCAGAACTTGTGGCCGTGGAGATGGAATGGATGTCCCCCATCGTCGTAGTTGTTGATAAGCAAGTCAACGACTTGGCCCTTCTGAGGCACCGGCACAACAATCTGCTTATCCGCCCAAGCCGGGGTATGTGACAGATCTGTAAGGGCCTGTGAGGCGTACTTTGGGTCGTAGAGCTTACTCAGTGTCGGAACTGTGCTCGCCACATAACTAGTATCGTTGAGAAACGCCCACGTAAGCTGTTTAGCCCGGATCTGGATGGTCACATCCACAGGGACGAACATTGTCGCCTCAGGCACCTTCATAGGAGGATCTGGGCGCAACAATGTCGAGTTGAGCTCAATGCAAGAAACAGACCCGTCGAGCTGTCGTGATTTGTGCGACTTGGGTTTACGCGGGACAATGCCCTTGTTCTGGATAGTCTCCTCAGTAAGAGACGGGTAAGAGAGCACTGCCGCGAGCTCCGTGTTCAGCACCGGGTTGTCCTCTTCGTAGCAATTCGTATTCATCGTAGCCCGCAAATAGTACCCATCGACACTATCCTCCTCGTCCTTTTCCGGATGATTGAAGTCTACCAGCACCGAATACCGCTGGGCATTAGCGAGTCGCACGACTTCAATGTCAAATGGCTCCACATTGGTCCCTTCCGCCTCGATCACCTTCAGGTTATGGTAGTCAATGGAGAAGTCAAACTCAGAGAACCCTCCCGCTGAGATGAGCCGCAGCCGATACGCCTTGTTCTCGAGCACAGGGATCACTGCATCGTGCGATTCGTCTTGTAGACACACCTTGTCGTCGCTAATCTTGGAGCAGTCAATGCCCCTCCGGCCCTGAATAAGCCCCGCATCCGGCACCGGCTCCGGACTCTTCTCCATCCCCGGAGTCATATAGTGCTTGAGAACCTCCTCAGCTCGGTCATGATACAGATCTGTCATCATAATGACCAGCTCCTCGTCATATTTATATTGGGCATCTTTTTTGGAATGGATAATCAGCGGACCTAATACACCGTCCAGGTACTGCACCGAGTGGTGAGAGTGGTACCAATACGTCCCGTACTGCCCTTCGAGGCTAAAGTTATACGTAAATGATTGGCCGGGGCCAATGTCGCACTGGTTGACCCCTGGTACTCCGTCCATGCTATTAGTGCCCCGATGGAACATGCCGTGGAAGTGAATGGTAGTCGGCTGTGAGCCGTTATTATGCACATGAACAACCAATTGATCCCCTTCGTTGGCCTCAATCACCGGCCCGGGGTAGCTGCCATTTATCACCGTCATCTCCTTGACCACTCCGTCCGGAGCCGCCATAATGTCGCTGATTTCAAGCCAGTACTCTCGTGTCGTCGGAGGCTGATCCACGTCCCACAACCCAAACCGTGATAAATGGTACTCCCTCGAGGTATCTCTTTGCCACGGCCGCAGCGGAGCACCATATGTCGTGGTTTGGTTTATCGGAACCTGAGAATCAAGGAACCGCGATAAGTCACGAAACCGCTGGGCCTCCGTGCTGGCCCGTGGTCTTCGGGTAATGCCTACAAAGAGGACGCCGATGACTAGTGCACCAATCAGCAGAGCCCACCACGGGGGTTCTCGCCGCTTCTCTTCCTCCTCTGGCTCGTCGCCCGATAGATAGAATACTGCTCTCGCCATGGGTAGGTCAGAGAGAAGGAAAAGGATAATCAAAGCCTATTCATTGAACCTCTCTCAGTATGCCTCCACGCTCCACGTGCGCCAATCTAACCATACACAGGGCGCTACAGGTACCTGATGCGCTTCACCTGCAGCACTACTATAGGGGGCGCTCTGTGCCGTATGTATGTACGATACGCAGGTATATACGGTGAAGTCGGCACTATCGCCGACGGACGTTAAATGGCTATCAGTCTATTAGGCACTTGTCCACAAGGATAGTCAGCACTGGCTTTGGAGTTTGCGAGTTTATTTAATGCAGCGGTATTAACGCAGGGAGACTAATATGGGGCATTTGGTATGGTAAAAATAATAACGTCCAAATCACTTGGTTTTTCATTTTAACGGTGTTTCTAGTGGGTTTACTGCACGCTATTAATTTGAGTCGCGGCTTGGTGGGGTGGATTTCTACAATGCCCTGCTCGACGACCTGCCGTATATCCTCCAGTC
>JAKTQL010002537.1:38224-56112 GCA_030558815.1 Blastobotrys malaysiensis | reverse complement strand
CGGTGAAGGCGGCACTATCGCCGACTGACGTTAACTTGCTATCGGTCTATTAGGCACTTGTCCACAAGGATAGTCAGCACTGGCTTTGGAGTTTGCGAGTTTATTTAATGCAGCGGTATTAACGCAGGGAGACTAATATGGGGCATTTGGTATGGTAAAAATAATAACGTCCAAATCACTTGGTTTTTCATTTTAACGGTGTTTCTAGTGGGTTTACTGCACGCTATTAATTTGAGCCGCATGCGGCTTGGTGTGGCGTTTAAGCCGCACGTGTGAATAGTGGTATCTGAGCCTAGTGCTCGGTTCTAAATTAACGCATTTCTATGAACTGGAGTTACAGGAGATCTCCGGAACTTCCCAATACATATACTTGCTCGACCTGAAACGACTAGCGATGAGAAGTGGTCCCTAGAAGGCCCAGGATAGCCTTCATCTTCATGTTTCCCGTGCTCATGCTTTGCAAGGCGAAATCTGTCACGCAGTGGAGGGTGCAATTGTCAAAATTTTATAGATAGAAGGGCAAAAAGATGTTCCTATAGCCTATTATGTATACTGCATGACATCTAAAGCCATTTAAACATTCAAAAAAGAGAGTTCCGGAGATGTGTGATTAATCTATTGTCATGAAAAACGTACATTACAGGTAAGTTATCGTCGGAGAAGCTTGGCAGAAAGCGCTTCAAGATCCTCCAGGGTCTCTGGCTCGTCGACCTCAATAACCCCGTCGTTCTCATCCTCGCTCTCGCTAGGCTGGAATCGGGATCGCTTGGCCGGCCGCTCCTCTTCATCGCTCTGCTGCAGATCTCGCTCCAAGTCGGCCAATAGAGACCCATCATCCACTTCACCGTTGCCGACAAATGCTTCAACACCGCCATCTTCCTCATCGAGCTCCCCTTCCTGCATGCGCCGCTCAATCTCCTGTCGACGTCGCTTCTTTTCGAGTCGCTTCTCCCGAGCCACCTGCTTATCTTCGATATCATGCTCTGCCATGACCTTTGTTTCTTCGCTGACAAATTTGGCCTGCTGATCCTTAGCGTCACCGGCAGCCTTGAAGTCCTCCTCGTCCTCAAGCTCATACAACTCGTGAGCATTGCCCTCTTCATCAAACACCAGCTTTTTGGGATTGCCCCGGTCCTTGGCGGAGAGTTTCTTGGAAAGGGCCCGTTTAGCAGCTCGTTTGGACTCTGGCTCGTCGAGTTGGGGCAATTCGTCCTCTGCAATGCCGTGGTCGGTCCGCTTAACCGGCATGAACCCTTCGTCGTCGTCATCATCGTTATCGTCATTAAACCCAGGGACGAGTTTGGAGTAGTGTTCCGAAAGGACGTCCTGATTCTTTCGGTTAAATATTCTATCGTTCTTAGTGACCACCTTTTTCTTCTCCTTATCCTGCGACTCTTCGTCGTCGCTGTCCTCGCCTCGCTGGAGTCGCAGCAGTCCTCGCGGCATGTTCTTGAGCTCCTTTGCCTTTTGCAAATTGCCCAGCTTCTTGATCTGGGGCGCACCGGGGAGACCCAGGCTCTCTGCAAACTTATCGAGTGGCAGATCTGCCACCTTGAAGATCTCCTTGTTATGCTGGATATGCACAGACCGCACGTAGGATATGAACGCCTTCTGGCCAAGGTACTTGATCTCGGGGTCCTTGAAGCACATCGCCTGGAGGTCCTTCTTAATGCTGTGAAGCCGACTTTGCTTGACGTGCTGCTCGGTGATGGGGATCTTCTTTGCCTCCAGCTCCGCAAGCATACCTGGTCGCTCCTGTGGAGTCAAGAACAGCAGAGCATGGCCGGACTTATTGAATCGTGCGGAACGTCCGACTCGATGGACGTATGTCGCAGAATCCTCAGGGCAGTCGACCTGGATGACCCAGTCGACCGTCGGGAAGTCAATGCCTCGGGCCACCACGTCAGTCGTGAGCAAACAGGCATGCTGCAGCGAAGAGAACTTATCAATTGCCTCCTTTCGAGCGGTGAGCTTCTTGTTTCCATGCAAATGAAGCAACGGAACACCCGGCTGCTTCTTTTTAAACGTCTCGTAGACATACCGCACCTGTTTCGCCGACGAAAAGAACACTAGCAGCTTCTGCTGGGTATGTGATCGGATAAACGAATACAGCATGTTGAGCTTTTGGTCCAGATCAGTCACTACGTAGAACTGTTCCAACTGCTCAGGGGTAGCATTCTTCTCCTCGTGGGCGGAAATGTACATGGGATCCACAAGAGAGAGCCGCGCTAGATCAGAAATCGTCTTAGTTTGGGTCGCTGAGAACAACAAGGTCTGTCGCGTCGCCGGGAGGTCCTGGACAATCGAGTTCAACTGGTGTCGGAACCCAAGATCAAGAATTCGATCTGCCTCATCCAGCACCAGCAACCCCAGAGACGACACATCAAAGTCAGGAGACTTGTGCATATGATGCAGAATTCGTCCTGGAGTACCAATGATAATATTGAGCTTGGACATTCGCTCACTCTCGTCTTTACTGTCCTTCCCGCCGATCACCAGTCCGGCCGAAAATCCATGGTATCGACCAATCTTGCGCAGAACCTCAAAGATCTGGATCGCCAGATCCCGAGTAGGCGAGATAACGAGTGCACCAAGCCCGTCCATAGATGTCCAGCTCTGTCGGTACAGAAACTCCAGCACCGGAATGAGGAAAGCCAGCGTCTTTCCGGACCCAGTTCGCGCCGCACCGAGGATATCATGGCCCTGGAGAGCTGGTACAATACTCTTCACCTGGATATCGGTCATGGTGGTATAGTGCGAGCTCTTTAGACCTTTAAGGGTCGCAGAGGAGATGGGGAGCTCAGTGAACTTGGTGATGCTTTTGAGCTCTTCAACGTCAAAACTCTGCACACTGGCCACGAGTTGCTCAATGTAGTCTTTCTCCCGCTTCACTCGGGACTTGCGGTCCTCGCGCTTGGGTTTAGGCGCATTTTTGGCCTTCTTTGGCATGGTTTACCTCGAAATCACCGTCGTTATCGTGTGAAATCAAATTTCAAAAAAAAAATTATTTCCGAGTCGATCTATCTATCGGTATATGATATACGCCGGCGTTACCATGATTACCGTGTTATCGACAACCATCTAGATCTTCGCATCTGAATACCGTATCTCTGACCCCGATCCAGTTATATTAGTAGTCGATACATAGTACATTGATTCTATTGGTGTTGCCGTATTTATATGTGCTGTGGTGTATTCGAGAGCCAGCGCTTGGTCTCCTGAAGTTGAGGGGCTCCGTTAATTGCGCCAGCAAGTTCTCGGCGTAGCGAAGCCACAGAGGTCTTGAAGAACTAGCTTCTTGAAATCATTCTATCGCTATTAGTCTTATTCTTGATGTAATATATTCGAGGATCAGTCCTATTGTGTTGCAGGTCTTCGTTACAGCGTAACAAACTCCCAACCACCGTAACAAACTTGTTATCTAACCATGGGGGAGAGATCAGAGCGAAGACGGTCGAGGTCGCCAGGGAGGTCCCGTAGAGAACGGTCGAGAGAGCGGTCATCTAGGCACAAATACGCTGAACCGCGAGATCGGAGGAGAGAGGATGAGCGACGTCGATATGAAGAGAAACGCATCGAGCACCGCACATCGCGTCCCGAAGATGCGGAGGCACTGTTGATGGAGCGAACAAAAGAAGAGGAGGAGGTCCCACAGGAGAAACCCAACTATAAGCAGTCTGGGCTGTTGGCGAAGGAGACGAATTCTGTTAACGGGACTGTACTTAAGTACCAGGAGCCTGATGACGCACACCTGCCCGGATCAAAGCACTATCGGCTGGTGGTATTTGATGGGGACGACATTGTCGATACGATAAAGTTGGAACGACGCAGTTCGTTCTTGATAGGGAGAGACCGTAATGTGTGTCACATTGTGTTGGACACCCCTTCGGCCAGTAAACAGCATGCGGTTATTCAATTCAGACTTAAAAAGCAGCGGGACAAGTATGGCGAGGTCACAAAACGGGTAGAACCGTATATTATCGACCTTGAGTCGTCGTATGGCACGAAACTTAATAATGACGACATTCCTACCAGCCGCTACATTGAGATGCGTGCTAAAGATGTGCTCCAGTTTGGGGGAGTCACTACCCGCGATTATGTATTTATCGTTAACTAATAGAAGCCTCAGGCATATGAGCGCATACATCGTACAAGGAAATGTTCGGGTATAGAATTAACAGGGGTTCTTTATTACTGTGATTACTTGTTAAGGGGCGAACTGCTTCCATCGCGACGGTTGAAGAACCGTTTAAAGTCGTTGAATTTAGTGACGGGTGCCGCGTCGTGGGCGAACCGTTCAAAGCTCTTTTCAATGTTTTCTTTGGTGATACCACCAAACACCTTTTGGGCGTCGAATCGGAGGTTGTTATTAACAGAGAGCGGAGATGCAGAAGTAGTAGGCAGGTAATGCGATTGTGACTGGTATGTCTGGTCGTTCATGTTAAGATTGGTGAGAATGGGCCATGCTTTGGACAAGTTGTCGTGGGCCTTGAGATGGGAATTAAACATCTCTGTGAACCGTGGCAACTCCTGGCGCGCAATGCCCTTGAGCTGCAGTATTTTCACAAAGTTCCCCACGGAACTATCGCCAACACAATACAGATAGTTTTGGACGAGTCCTTCGGGCGGGTCCGCGTGAGTAAGTATGACCTTAAGGATCGTCTCGATCCGGCTGAGCGAATTGGATACGTGACGCGTGTAGCTTGCAGAGACTCGGTCCTCAGGGGACTTCTTGGGCAACCCCAAAAACACGTTCTTGAGCACGTAGAGGTCGAGCAGCATCTGTTCTGCTGATACGGCGGATATGGGGCGACATGCAACCACGTTGTTGAGGAACGCCACAGTGAGCCCATCGACGACCTTGTCGCAGATGAACCGAACGTGTAGTGGTTTGAACACAGCATTGAGCACTCGTGACGACTCGGATTCGAGTGCCCTTTTGAGCTCGCTGACATAACCGCTCTGGTCCCCAACTGTTTCGAGCTTGCGCCAATTGGTGTTAACCATCTCACGCCATGCCTGGTCACACGCGATCTCAATGTTGGCAACGAGAGTATTGATGCATATGTTGATGATTTCGTTGAACGCATCCTGTTGCGGCTCGAGCGAAGCCGTCTCTTTGAGGTCTGCGTCCAGCTGGTCAATGATGCGGTTCGCCAGCTGGTCCGTCGTGGTCTTGCAGTAATCGGCCGTATTGAGTACCAAACAAACAGTTCGCAGGTCGTCCTCGTTGCTAAGTCGTGGAGATCCGGGGATCATGGGCTTTAAAATATTCGATGAATAGAGGCTCAACCATTTGCCAAACAGGTTTGACAAATCCAACAGAGGTGGACCCGTAGAGAGCTTGGCGGTTTGAGCCAGCGTCTGCTTATAAAATACAAACAGATCTGCTGAACTTGGCAATACAGTGGGCTCTTTTTCGTCTGGGGAATCACCGCGCTCCTCAGGGGCGGGAGGAGCTCTATACTTGGCGAATTTGGAGGCCAGTACTTTATCCTGATACTCGACCCATATGTTGAGGTGGGGCTGGAAGGCGCTGGAGATGCTCTTTTCAAACAACTTCTTGCCCACCTTCTTGTCAAGGTACCCTTCGAACTCTAACGTCTCTTGTAACGCATTGAGCAGCAACTGAACGTCAATGTCCCTCCCGGCCTGGCGCAGCAACTGCGAAATATCCTCTCTCGTAGTAGCACAGAACTTTTTAGTCAACTCCTGAGTGATATGCCATGATTCAGCAAAGTACTGTTCGTGGTCATCTGTGTGTTTCTTTAACAGCCGCTTTAGATAGGCGTACCGCCGCGAAATGTTATCCAGCGACGCCGCCTCGTCCCCAATCCCAAATATCGTCCTGTATTCCTTCAGTACGACATTACAGTACCATGTAATCAGCTGCTCTCGGTAATTCTCCCCCGCGGTTAACGAATCGAGTACCAAACACGCATCGCTGAGCCCTGATGCAATGTAGCCCGGCAGAGGCTTTCCGTCAGGACCACCGATAACTCGCGCAAAGTCCTCGAACACTTGACCCGAAATCCGCGTCTGGATCTCCGCTACCCGTTTACTTAGTACGGCAATCTGGCCAATTGAACGGAATGACTTGAAGTGGGACATGAGCTCCATCACTGCCGGCAAGGTTTGCGCCATCTCACGGTACTGCCGCGACTCAATGAGCCTCACCAACTGATCATACGCTGTGGTAAGCATCTGAAGCCGTTTGAGGATGGTAATTGACGTAATGAGGTTCCCCTTGGTATTGTCGAGCTTCTTAATGTCTGCCGTCATGCCCGTAATGCCCTCCTCGCACTGTCTAGCGCGCGACTTGAGGCCGTCGACTTCCTGGAGTAGCGCTGTCAGCTGTTGGGGCGCTGTCAGTGTACGCTCAAGGCTGTCCTGGTCTTGAGGCGCTAGCTCGACCTCCTCGGCGATCTCGCAGTCGAGGTGCGATTGGTAGAGTGCTACCGTATCCTGGACTTCATTGAGCCGTCCTAAATCCGCAGAGGTTAGCAGCACTGCGTTCAGGTGGGCAATGGGGCTGTACTCCTCAGCGTCCAGGCCGTCATCCCCCATCGTTATGAATGTTCTCCTCGAATCAGCAGGCCTTATCCCCTCCGTGGAGTTCATGCTGGCGTGTCGCGCGAGAACGTGGATATATTTAACGTTAATGCAGTGAACTTTTGAACCCCGGCGGAACTCGAGTCCCTTAATACGAATACGACACGAGTTGGCACTCTTGGGCTTTCTAGTGTTATATGATGAATGTTCTTGTATATTTGTTGCGTAGAAGGATTGGTTATTGAGGTGCAAGCGTAGGAACTTACAACCGTCTGGCGGTTCCGAATAGTTACTGCGCAAATGGCTGGTATAAATCCTGTAGTCTATTCTTATACCAGTAGTGCAATCACATATGATTGTTATGTGAATACCAGTAATCGGGCAATGATATTGGAGATACACTGGCAACACAAAATACGGGGGTATTGATACGAGCCACGTTGGCATTCAAGGACTTGGAATAGTCTTGATACCTTAGGTACTATTGTCAAATCATGGTTATTCTTATGTATTACTGCGGCCATGACACAACACAATATGGCGGAGTTATCCATTCTCATCGAATGTCTAGTATGCACTGCTGTTCCCGAAGTGGACCATCTCTACGCATCAACCCCTATTTTATTTTGAAACTTGAAAGAAATCCTTTCTTGCGTGGATTGCCTGAATCAGTAAACTCTCTTGAGATCATCGAAAATGATGAGTTAATATATCAAAGCTATCTAAACGTTCAATTTTCAATCTTTTTCTTGAGAATTCTGGAGATAAACATCCTGTGGCGCTGGACGATACGTCTTGCCCACTATGGTAATGGTCAATGCCGCAATTATAATTGTGCCAAGTAGCACAGACAGTTTGGCGCTATCTAGGCATAATGATGAGAAAGCTCCCGACGAATGCTATTCAGCTCGTTGCTGGTATTCGTATGGGCTCTCCGTCGCTTGGTCTCAACGTCAATATGGAAATGACCAGTTCAAATACAATTGAAAGATAATCACTCTGCCGGAAGTAATGGCCCGAGTTACCTCACTCTCAGCCTGAAGTTGACAACTGTTTTCGCGATCATCTAGAACAGTTCCGGCCGGCCTCATGGTCAGCTCCCACAGGGTGAACTAACGTATTGTAACTTATACTAAGGGCCAATAACTGGAAAGTTATATTGTATAGCTATTGGACTATCGACAGATATACCTACGCCTGCACACTAAACTGATAATTATGTACATACTCACCAAGGACATCAAGCTATTGGATAACGTAGTGTTCCCTACCAGTGCTGTCGCCCCTGGTCATCCACAACCAAGGAGCCCTCCGCACCACGAAGCAACAGAACGACTAGGAAACCGAATCTCGGTACATATTATAGCTCCAATTGCCCAGATCAACTGGTTTTACTCCAAATAACTTCCATACAGCTCCATTACCATCCGGCACAAAGTATTGTTGGGTGAAATAACGTTAAGTATAAACAATATAATCGACCTTCTCTAGTGTTCCAACGTCGTGAAAAATTCAACAGGGACACGAACGAGTACAGCATGTCGTTGAAGCTTCCAAACGCCCCCGGCGCGGGGCTGTTCAAGCAGGGATACCAGACGTACAACAGTGAAGATGGTGCTGTGAACCGGAACATTGCCGCGGTGCGGGAGATCTCGTCAATGGTGCGAACCTCGGTGGGCCCCTGTGGCCGCAACAAGATCGTGCAGAACCACATTGGCAAGGTCTTTTTGACCTCCGATGCGGCGACCATCCTCAAGGAGCTGGAGATCGTTCATCCGGCGGCTAAGCTTGTCTTCATGGCGTCGGAACAGCAGGAGGTTGAGATGGGAGACGCGACCAACTTGGTGCTCATCTTCGCCGGTGAGCTGCTCAACAAGGCCGAAGACCTGCTGCGGCTCGGGCTTAACACTACTGAGATTGCCCAAGGTTACGACATGGCCATGAAGTATGCCGTGGAGGAGCTCGAGAAGATGGTGTGTGAGAAGATCAGCGACATTGCCGACCCGGCGGAGCTGTTCAAGGTGGTACGAAGCGCAATTGCGTCCAAGCAGTACGGTTCCGAGGACATTCTGGCCAAGCTGGTGTCCGAGGCTATTGCGCAGGTGCTTCCCAAGAACCCCAAGTACTTCAATGTGGACAATATCCGAGTTGTGAAGATCATGGGCTCCTCATTGGACAACTCGCAGGTGGTCCGGGGCATGGTGTTCAACCGGGAGCCCGAGGGGGCCATCAAGAAGGCGTCCAAGGCCAAGGTTGCTTTGTTCACTACTGCTATTGACACTGCTCAGACGGAGACCAAGGGCACGGTGTTGCTACACAATGCCAAGGAGATGCTTGACTTCACCAAGGGCGAGGAGGCCCAGCTCGAGTCCCAGATCAAGGAGATTGCTGACACTGGGCTCAAGGTGGTCATTGCCGGTGGCGGCATTGGCGACTTGGCGCTGCACTACATGAACAAGTACGGCATTCTCGTATTCAAGGTGGGCTCCAAGTTCGATCTGCGGCGGTTGGCCCGAGTGTTTGGTGCTACGCCACTGGCGCGATTCGGTGCCCCAATGCCCGACGAGATGGGTACCGTGGATGTCGTGGAGACTCTGGAGATTGGCGGTGACCGAGTGACTGTATTCCGACAGGAGGAGTCCACCGTGACCCGAACCGCCACCATTGTCATCCGAGGCGCTACCCAGTCGCAGATGGATGATGTTGAGCGTGCCATTGACGACGGTGTCAACACCACCAAGTCGATGACTAAGGACAACCGGCTTGTTCCCGGCGCCGGTGCCTCGGAGACTGAGCTCGCGACGCGAATTGTAGCCTACGGCGAGCGAACCCCGGGTCTTCTCCAGCATGCCATTAAGAAGTATGGTGAAGCATTCGAGGTGATTCCACGAACCCTGGCTGAGAACGCCGGTCTCGACGCCACCGAGGTGCTCTCCCGGCTCTACGCGGCTCACACCAAGGATGGCGAGCCGTTCCGAGGTGTTGACATTGACGAGGAGGAGCCTAGTGGGATTTGCGACACCAACAGCAGAGGTATCTACGACCTTCTCGTCGCCAAGCAGAACGCGGTCAAGCTCGCCACCGACGCCGCCAACACGGTGCTCTCCGTCGACCAGATCATCATGGCCAAGCGGGCCGGCGGACCACAGATTCCAAAACAGAACCGTCCAGGTAACTGGGACCAGGATGATTAAATGTCTCTAGTTATAATGTATATTGCGCATGATCAACAATTACTTTCAGTATTCAGGGGCCGACCCTCCAACGCATTTACATTAACAGTGTCACTCTTCATAACCCATATGTCTCTGTGGATCCCTCTCGTAGTTTGGGGCTCTGTTACGCAGTTTGTTACGCGTTGGGAGGTTGGTTACACGTAACAATTCTCTGCCTAGGCGAATAAAGGGGGGGTTTGAGGGGAACCCCCAACTAGTAGGCCTCGAGGACTGGTGGAGCCTGCCAAGAAGTAGTGACCCGCCAAGAACAGGAGAATTTGAGTTGAGCGATGGTAACGTAGGTACAACCCAAAGCTCCACCATAATATCGGGGACCAAAAGTCCCCTGGCATTAGCACCGCCTCCCTGGCATCTGCTGGTATTCGCTGGTATCCGCAGATACTCGCTGCCTTATCACGACTATGAGGTTTATCATTGGACACCGATATCCCAGACGATCGCGACGCCAAGAGAAATTCAAACCCCGACAAGGAGCTGCCATTTCTCATCTCCTCACGAGTTTTTTTCCCTACAGATATAAAGCCCCCGCCCAGAGGCATGAATTGTACAACTCTAGCAAAGGCCTGTCATGTCGACAATAATGTCTCACTACTCATTAGCCGCACAAGCCGCACATGGCGGCTCCGGGGAAACAAGCGCATCGGCGACGTCATTCGAAACACCCCTCCACACTCGACCGCTCCGGCAACAAAGGTCTAGCGGGAGAGTCCATCGGAAGAAGTCCTCGGTAACTGCGATAGCGCGTAGAGTCCGTTCGATTGCAGTCATCAGAATGAGCGATACTGAAAAGCCCAGCAAGACGAACAAGCTACGCCAGCTGCTACACAAGGCGATTAACCCTCCCGAGGGCGCCGAGGAGGGTCATCAAAGCCAAAATGATAACCCCAAAATCTCGCGCGCTAGCACCTTCTCGCGACGCAAGAACCGCGACAAGGATTACTCTGTTGTGGCCAACCGCGTCTATCCAACCATGAGCGCCAGTGCCCCAAACTCGCGGTCCACGTCCCGCGTCACTTCCCAGGAGGAAGAGGACAGCTCTGACCGGTCGCACCACTTCTTCCGGTTTGCCAGGAGCAGGGTTCAGACGGGCGGTTCTGGTGAAGCTTCCTCGGGGCGTTCCACTCCGCCAGAGACCCCGATGAAGGCGTTCAATCCGGCGGACTTTGTACCCGAGGAGCTCCAGGTCGACAATTGGAGCCTCACTATAAAGTACGCGCCGGGACACCGCCATATTATCAGTAAATCAAAGGGTGTGGTGGGCAAAGGCGCCACCGCCGTGGTCAAGACGGTTCAAACCATTGCGACCAAGGAGGTGTGTGCCGTTAAAGTATACCACCGTCGTAGCCCGACCCCACAGGAGTCCCAGGAGTCGTACTATCGGCGTCTGGGGCTCGAATACGTAATTGCCAAGCGCATGGCGCACCGCAACATTGTGGCGACGCTGGACCTGTGTGTAGACTCGACGGGGGCCTGGTGCTCAGTCATGGAATTTTGCGACGGGGGCGACGTGTTCTCGCTTCTCGAGGCGTACCGCAACTCTCCGGCCCACAAGATGGGCCGTGAGGAGCGGGACTGTTTGTTCAAGCAGATGCTCATGGGCGTGGCATTTATGCATGACCAGGGCATTGCCCACCGCGACATTAAGCCCGAGAATCTGCTCATGAACTCCAAGGGGTTCTTGAAAATCAGCGACTTTGGCGTCTCGGAGATTATCCAAGAGCCGGGTAGCGACGAAGTCCGCCTCGTTGACGGCGTTAATGGCTCGGAACCGTATCTGGCCCCGGAGGTGTTTAGCTCCTCCACCAGCGGCGACAAGTACGACGCGAGAAAGGTGGATACATGGGCCTGTGCCATTGTGTGGCTCAACATGGCGCTCAATGGGCACTTGTTTTCCGCGGCAAAAGAATCTGACCCCGGATACAGCCAGTTTGTAGAGCGGTTCAATCTGTACCGCCAGGGTACCGAGAGCCTCAACCGATACCTCGAGTCGGAGGCCCAGGGGGAGAGCACAAACCCATCTGAGGGGGGTGATTCTTCCGCATACAGCTCGATGATTCTTGGGGGAGACAACAAGCCGGTGTCTACAACGTCGAGTAGAGCGCCCAGTGAAAAGCCCAGTAGAACCCAGAGCACTGCAGCAACTCCCGCCATGTCCCCCAAGCTGGCTCCACAGGATCCACCAGAGGAAGTTTATGAGAATGGGGGAGTCACTAGGGGCAACGTTATGGGGTACGTGGAGTACATCAATCGACCGTTTGAAGCACTCAACATGTTCTTCACCGACTCTGCAAAGGCGCTAGTTATCAGCATGATGAACCCGGACCCGGCAGAGCGACCACTGGTGCACAAAATCGTGCGGTCTCCGTTTATCAAGCGCATTGGTATGTGCATTGGGCCTGATCCCTGCGAGATTGCCGGTACCAGCCAAGAATCATCCAACATTGACGTTACGAATATCTCGTCAATCCGCAAAATAAAGTCCACATTGATACACAAGAACCATTCACATAAACCACCAGCGCGTGAAAAGAAGGGCTTGCTGGACCGACATTGACGGTATTATTTAAGATCCATCGCGGGTCAACTAATCAGAACTAATCACCAATTACCGGTATCTAATCAAAACACACCAGTAATTAATTTCCTTGCTACATGTACCTGGTAGTATTGGTTAGATTGTGCTAATGGGCGGGTGGACTGGTCCCCCAATGTATTTGCTCCTTTTCGTAATGTCTTCTCAAAGCTACATAGGGGATATCGAGACTGGTAATTCCTAGTGTAATGTAGGGCCAAGCCACGAATAATTAGGTGATTCGATAAGGTCTAATAACAGGCAAGTATAACACAGTTATCGTAATACGGGGGTGTTCTTTTGTTAACTCTCTAGATTGACAGATTTTAGATATCGGGCTCCTGCTTGATGGGCACTCGGCCATTGTTAATGCTTGTTGAGCTGCTATTGTTAACAACGTCCTCCAACGAGGCGTTTTCCATCTGGTTCGTCATGTGTGCCAGCGGAGACTGGGCCCGCGGGGAGGAGAACTGCTGGCTACCGATACTAATATCCGACGGTCGTCGCTCAGAATTCATGTAAGGAGACTGGGGAGCGGAGCCCATTTCAGACCCACTGGCACGGTCTCGCGCAATTCGAGCCTCAATCTCCCGGAGCTCGGCCTCTCGTGCCGACAGCTCGAGTCGCTTGTCGTTGATCTCCTTCTGAACTCGTCGCTCAATTTCCCGCAGTTTCTCCTCCTCACGCTGCAGCTGCTCCTCCTTGAGCATATACGACTGGTTGGCGAGGTCCTCTGGGTTGAGCAGTCGCGAGTCCCGCACAGTGCCTGCACCGCTGGACTCCATGACCGACGAGGAGAGACGCTCGGTTCGATACGTCTCGTACAAAAAGTCATGGGTCATGTCCTTGAGGTCAGCCAGGTGGGATCCCAGCAGCGCCGACCGCAGTGCCGTGAAATCGGAGTGGTCTGGATGGTCCACAAACACGGTACCCCACTCGTAGGTTCGCACTCGTACCAACTCTCCGTCAACCGTGATAGTTTTGTTGCCGCTGACAATGGCAAATGGCAGCATTCCCTTGAGCTCAGAGTTCTCTTGAATAGTCTCGGCGTCGTCCTCTTCAGCGTCGTATGGGAAATCATACAGTGGAATCTGGTAGTGAGCAATGTCCTCCATGATAACCTTCTTGGCCGTCGACAGCTCTGACGGGGTCAATTGGTCGGCCCTGCCAATAACAGGGATGATATTGACCCGTCGCCCCAGCTGTCGCATGAGCTCAATGTCGAGCTCCCGCAGGCCGTGGCCCGTTGGCTCAATGAAGTAAATGCACACGTGGACTCGATTGTCCTTGAACCGCGGGTTTCGGCGAATTCGCGACTCTTCGGCCAACACCTCGTCGTACTGCGTTTCAATATACTTGACAATGGTGCCAAAGCACTCCTCATTGTTGATGTTGTCGCCAAACCCGGGTGTGTCTACAACGGTGAGCGCAATTCGCGTCCCATCTTCCTCTTCAATCTCCGTCGTCGACGTTCGAATCTGCACTGGCCGGGGCTCGTGGGCTGTTCGGGCGTCAAATGCAGACTCGTTGGAATCAAGCACCTCTTCGCCATTACACAGCGTGTTCACAAACGAGGTCCGGCCAGTACCGCTGGTACCACAGACCATCATTGTGAAGGGGGTCACCTTTTTGGTGTTCTTCTTTCTACGCATCTATCAATTGTTAGTCGCACTTCATCAACAAGATCCGCAGTAATTCCAGATCTACAATCACGAGATCCACAACTTTGTAACCAACGAACTTGATCTCCCAATATTTGACGATTATCAGGTCCCCAGAATTATACTCGAGGTTCAATACCAAATTTCAATAGATAAAATTTCAAAATGCCACCTGTCTCTTAATTCAAAAATGTCCAATGTTAAATTTAACGCTGAATATCCGCCTCCTGGGTATTATTTTTGAAATGAAAAAAACCGATATTTAACCTTTCCAGAGCCATCCGAGGACTGAAATACAAAAAAATATCCAGAATCTTTTAAGGGTTCCAACTTACCTGGAATGGAGAATGCATCTTTGAAAAAATATAGTCCTAGTGTCTTCTGGTCGCCGTTAGCAAGCGAAACATTTACGCCAGTCTGTTGGACTAATCTTACATACGTGTCGTGTCCGCACGGTTATAGGTCCCCGATAGTCGTAACTTGAATCTAGTGTCACTCGCCCTCTCAACTGCCAGATATGCTTGCCTACAGCTTAATCTGTGGTTTTTTTGCGTCCTCTAGGTGAACACGTTGGCTTTATCGGGCGTTTTGCACTTGGCTCCTGGGCAGTGGTGTCGGTGGTGGAGTTTCATATGGGGAGGGAAGAGGGGGTGGCCGCGCGCAACACGCAAAACTCAGGGGTCGACCCCTTGATTAAGCCGTCGCAGATGCGGCGTTTTCATTTCCCCTGCATTCCAGAAATGAGGCATGTAATGGGGGATGCTTGGTTGTATTTTCCAATTGATGTAATTGGGTTTTGGTGCCTGAGTATTATTTGGGGTATTAAAACCATGTGTCGACTTTTTTGGATAAATCCGTAACAAGGTTGGAATTGTGGAATTGAAATGGCTGATGAAAATTTTCTAATCGGTTCATTCCGTATAGGTATAGTAGGTTTATACAACATGTAACCCTGTATTATAGAGTTGGGGATAAAACCTAAAAATCAATAAAGGTACCAAAACATTGTACTACCTATAGTGAAATTCTGTATCACCTGTGGAGAGAACCAACAGGAAAAGCTCCCGTATTCTTATTGTACGCCATACCCTTTTTGGGTTCCCCACTTAATTGAATATTCAATGCTTTAGCAAGATAAGCAATCGCTGTCAATGGTAGGTCACAGCAACCATCATAACCATCATGACTATCGTGAATATAAAAGGATAGAAAATCACAAACAGTATCGACCTGTGTAATCAATTGGCAACAGAATGAGACTTGGACTTTGTGTTTTGGCTGCAATTGGGTCGGTGGTTAGCCTGGTCAACGGTGCTCGATTGAGATCCAACTTGTACGATTGCCCCCTGGTGGTGCAGATCAAGGGTACCGAGAACAAGTATGACGGGTGGTTTATCAACCCTGATGCTATTATGGGCGTTCCGAAAGAGCAGAGACACAGCATTTTCAGCGGGTTTGTCACGCCCCAGCGCCCCGGGGTACCCATCTCAGTTGACTCTTGGGGGTCACTTGAGACTGACTGCGCTGCAGTTGACGACACGTACTGGCTGCTCCATTGCGATGTGTGCCACTTCGAGGACGAGGAGGACGATGAAGACGATGAGGGGAGCAAGTGGAAGTGTAATGACCTGTTTGGTACACTGAGCATCCACGCGGACCACAGCTCTGCCAAGTTTGGCTGGTCAGCCGTTCCGACCTCGCGAGACTTTGGCCTCTATGGCCGAGAACTTATTGCTCACGGGTACAATGAGTGGTATTTTTGCGAGAATGGCAATGAGGTGAGCCTCTACATGTCCCCTGGGGGCATTGATCGAAGCGTGGTGCGATCCAAGTGCTGGCCCGCTCAGTTGATTGCCGATGAATTTTAATTACCTGATGGTTTAGATTTCTTTTTTGATAGTCTTTTTCTTTTAAATTTTATTTTTTCAATCGAGATTTTGATTTTCTTTTCGAAAAAAGAGTATAAAATTTATACCAATTGGTATAGTCCCCTTGGATCCGCTGGTGGGCGAAGAAGCAAAGTGTTAGCATCTGTCGCTTTGAACCCACCTGCCCAATTGTTGAGAACCCACCCGTGTAGCCCTTTTATTGTTGCTTTAATGTTCATGTCAATGCAGTATCTATAGATTGTACAGTACGCGTGCGTAATGTAGCCAAGCCGCATGAGCCGCATTGTTATCTATGCCCACCTTAAATTAATAGCTCATATGACGACGCCAATGAAATCGCCCCCATGGCTTTTTGGTTATACCCTCCACCCTCATGCACTCCTCATTAACAGGACGGAAATCATTATATGTAACTTGCTACGAAGATCATAGCCGTTTAGATGTCGGACCTCGAACTTTTGTTACAACCAAAAGCGCCGTACTCCTAGCCCATCCCTCCCCCTCCTTCCAATGCAATAGTACTGCGTACGTTGCACATTACACATATTCACTGCAAATAATTCCTACTCGTGGATGTTGCAGATGGGTGGAGGTGGTGTCTTGCATGGGAGATCGCGTGGGTGTCGTAACAGGTCGCACTGGACATATCGTGAATCCGCGACACACCATTACTCTTTTCTTACTATGATACTACCCACGTACATACTATAGCATACCTAAGGAGATCTTTTTTCCACGCAATCGTCCCGGTGGGCCCCAATAGGAAGCAGTACTTATTGGGACTGGGCTGCTAAAAATATTTTTTTAATGAGGGGTCTATAGAGGCGGAGCTTTCTAGCTCAGAATACTTGGATTACGGCTCATGTCAAGCCGGGTTTTCGGCATTCGTGTTGGGCCATTTGTAAACGGCATTGCTAGACCCCGGTCCGTGGAACTCCTGCTTTATTCTTTAAAGTTCGATCAATTGATTTTGATGTTTCTGACGACACATTGTAAGCTCCGTGCGGACCTGTAGGGTGTGTGGGTGCATGCACCACCCACCAATCTTTCCGTACCCAGCAAGTGGGGTCTGTAACCGCGGCAAAGGGCGTACCAGCAGCGCCTGTTCGGACGCGGAAGCTCCCGGTCCGCGTGCGCAGGCGGGGGGATTTTAAGCAGTGAGTACAACAGGGTTCGGTGTTTTGCGCGGGTGCTCGTGTCGGGCGTGCGCAGGCGGGCTGAGTCTGCGTGCGGACATATACGCGTGGGAGCTCAGGGGTAGACGCACCTCAACCCGGTACAGCGGGTGTGTTAAGACAGCGTAGGTGGTTCCATTAGTAGCCGTTCTCGAATAAACTGTGCAGGGTAGCACACTAATAGCTGCCAAGGAAAACTGGCGGCTCTAGGGGTGGGAAGATAGACGGGACAGTAGCAGATTGGACTCGAAATACAGCCTGCTGCAGGAGCTATCCGGATGTCCAAGAATGACGATGGGATGGTTCAGAGTGCATTGCAGTGGTATCCATTCGTCCCGGCCAGAAACGAACACAGCCAAGCAACCCGCACGACTAGTACAAAGATATGTTGGTCGTTATATTGTATCCATAATGGTAGGTACGTAACTGCGCAAAGTACCATGGGTAAGCAAGTACACGAACCACCACAAAAAACATCTGTCGTCAACGAGGTTCCAGGCAGATCAACTTTGTCAGGATCTTAATCGGGACACAAACCGCAATGACTTAGAGATAGCCCAACTTGGAGGGGAGGAGGCCGGTCATAGTCGAAAAGAAAGCAGTAAAAACGATCAGGCTCCAACCGTCAATCTATCTACAGTGCTATAGTATCTTTTGAAGTTTAGTGGTTGCTTTTGTCCCTTACATTATGTAATTCAATTTCTTGTATATTACATTTTGCGGACTACACTCCACCACCCCCTGTTGGTTCGTTATCGCTTTAACCATCACGGACCGCCTTAATCGGTCCGTGAGGGTTAAAG
>JAKTQL010002537.1:7324-38204 GCA_030558815.1 Blastobotrys malaysiensis | reverse complement strand
ACTTTGTCAGGATCTTAATCGGGACACAAACCGCAATGACTTAGAGATAGCCCAACTTGGAGGGGAGGAGGCCGGTCATAGTCGAAAAGAAAGCAGTAAAAACGATCAGGCTCCAACCGTCAATCTATCTACAGTGCTATAGTATCTTTTGAAGTTTAGTGGTTGCTTTTGTCCCTTACATTATGTAATTCAATTTCTTGTATATTACATTTTGCGGACTACACTCCACCACCCCCTGTTGGTTCGTTATCGCTTTAACCCTCACGGACCGCCTTAATCGATCAGGTTTGTAACTCCAAAGTCAGCACCCAACGCATGTATGGCGGCTTTTACGGGCATATACAGTACGTAGTGCCCAAAGATGCCACTGATGACATAATACCATGTTCCAAAAGCAAGCATGGTAAGAAAAGCAAATGTGTCACTGCGTATGCACGATGTGCATACACGCAGCGGCGATCGCCAGCGAGGTGTGCTCAGACTGACTAAAAAGTAAAAAACACTTGGTAATGAACATGGCTACGAGCTACAATGCTGCGACGAACAGCTAGGCGTCCGATGAGCTTCCGGTCCAGGTCCAAAATTATAAATAGGGCCTCTAGTCCTCCGTATTGGTCATAGTTTTTCCGATAAAACCACCGAGAATCAATAAAACCTAACTAAAAGCACTCTTTGGACTAGCCCAATTGGAATCCAAAGAAGGACGAGAGAGAGAGAGAGGTGAATTACTATTAAGAGGAGGTTACACTCATTATACACACACTTAAAATGACGACCAACGTTGAGAACAAGACGGTGCCAAAGCCTTCTTTGGGCAGCGGCTCCGTTCAGCAGCCAATTACCATCTTCTCCGACTTTGACGGAACAATCTTCCTACAGGACACAGGCCATATCTTGTTTGATAACTTTGGCTGTGGTCCTGAGAAGCGAGCAGAGCTCGACGGATCAATTGGCGAAACCAGGACCTTCCGAGAGGCCTCGGAGGAGATGTGGGGGTCCCTGAACGTTACTCTTGATAACGGCCTGGCCGCCCTCAAGAAGCACTTGGTGATTGACTCTGGATTTATGCACTTCCTTGATTACATCACTGACCACGATATCCCATTCAACGTCATTTCAGCCGGCCTGGAGCCGCTACTGCGGGGCGCCATTGATACCTTTTTGGGTCCCGAGCGATCTGCTCAGATTGGAATTGTGTCTAACCACGGTGAGATTGCAGAGGACGGCAGCTCATGGAAGGCCATTTGGCGACACGACTGCGAGCTCGGCCACGATAAGGCCCTGTCTATCCAGGAGTTCCGGGACAACGTTAAGGGTGAGCAGCCCTTGATTGTGTTTATTGGTGATGGTGTTTCCGACCTGGCGGCCGCTTCCAAGGCAGACATTTTGTTTGCTCGACGGGGCCTCAAGCTGGAGAAGTACTGCATTGAGCACCAGATCCCATACATTCCATACGACTCGTTTGGCGACATTGAGATTGAGCTGTACGGCCTGGTGAAGGACAACAAGTACCACGACTTTGGTACCAGCACTGTGCCATCTGTCATTGCCTCTGAGGGTGACCTTGATGAGGACGAGGAGGAATATTACACCAGCGAGCTCACTAGCCCCATTTCCCCAGCGACCCCAGTGGTCGACCCGGCTGCAACAATCGAGTCCAAGTTTGTACCCCAGTCTCAGAGACCGCTGCAATACCGGGCCCAGCGCAAGACGAGCAATGGTGAGGAGTACGATGTCATTCAGACCAGCATTGACTTTCAAAAGTAAGCTCCTCGCGATCCCCGATTACTAACACAATTTTATTTATTTATTCTATGTAGATGCTACCGATAAAATCATAAATTTCTGGTATCCTCATTCTCCAACTGTAGTTACAATGCGGCACTGGGATTGTAGAATTGATATTCTTCAGTTGGATACTACCCTGCGGTACTTACTTTTACTTGCAGGTTCCCCTTATAGGCGTAGTGTGGGTGTTCATTATTCTTCGACATTGTAATATTATACACGTGCGATTCGAGTTTTGCCAATAAAGCTCAGGTATTCTCTCGCTATCAAGGTGCTCTTTAGATTAGCTTGCTACACTGCTACCTTGTACATGGTACGGATCTACCATGGTCGACATGTATCTCATACAATTCCAATGTCCACGTATGCTGACTACCTATTGCAGAAATGGACTAACTACATGTATGACTTCACCACGATAAATGGCTGTCTTGTCTTCGGATGCACGCCACGATAAGGTGATAACAGCTTCCGCTGCGGAAGCTTTGCTGCGCCGGCGCGCCTCATCCCCTGGCGTAATACAGATTCGAGACATTGCCCCTCACCCAGCGGTGATGTCATAACATTACGCCGCAGACTCACATATACACAGCTCTCACGTAATGACACCCACACCTCCAGAGGACGCAATCCGTGGAATGTATCCGGATGTGCTTCACTTTCCAGGTGGAGGTAGACAGGGGGAGGGGGCAGCCGTGCGTCATCAGATAGTAGTGAAATAACGATTTTAATTTGGGCAATGTAGCGCTCGCATCATCACTCCAGGCGATGGGGTAATCAGTGTCAAACAAGGATATCAATTTATAAATCGATCTGATATTTAATATCGAATATTGGGTTGACGGTGTACAACAAATGTCACTAAAGGTGCGCTACAATTGGTCCTATTCTATGGTTCTAACTGGTAATTTTCGTAGTATCTAACTGCACAGGCTGCCACGGCAGTCGATAAGGAGCTCATGTCCAGCGGAGCCTATTCAATCGATCAGTTAGTAAGTATTCCGCGCAGCAAGGAGAACGGTTGGTTAATTGGATAGATGGAATTGGCCGGTTTGTCGGTGGCCCAGGCGGTGTATAAAGTCCAGCCGCCGAGCCCAAGCCGTAACAATGTGTTGATTCTTGCGGGACCTGGCAATAATGGCGGGGATGGGCTCGTAGCAGCGCGTCACCTCTATCTTTTGGGGTACTCCCCCTCGGTATATTACCCCAAGAAGTCCAAGGGAGAATTGTTTGAGCGATTGGAGCAGCAGCTGCGGAACTTTGGGATTCAATTCGTTGACGATGTAGATGAGGCATTCAGATCGACCCACCACATTATCGACGCGTTGTTTGGCTTTTCGTTCAAACCCCCGATCCGGGAGCCTTTCCCAGCAGTGGTTAGCAAGCTCAAGCACACCAAGATACCTGTCACCAGTGTAGACATCCCGTCATCGTGGCACGTAGACGAGGGCCCAATTGACGGGAATACGTTCCATCCGGACAATTTGGTCAGCCTGACGGCCCCGAAACCTGCAGCAAAGTACTTTAGAGGGCGTCATTTCATTGGCGGGCGGTTCGTGTCCAAGGAGTTTGCCGAAAAGTACGGCTTTTCCGTCCCGGACTATCCTGGAATTGACCAAGTTGTCGAAGTCAAGGACCGTTAACCATATTTATATAGCAGGAAGAGGGGAAATCTACTATTATTAGTCTTCTATTTAGATCACAGCAGTTTCAACTTCATTGTAGTTTTTGCTGGCGCTGTGGCTGTGGTTGGGGGCGAAGGACCCATGGGTCATTGGTTCGCTGTTGTTAAGAGGCGTGGTGGAGTTGGTGGACTCTGTGTCGACAGCCCGCTTGGCGGTGCCAATGCCGGCCACACCACGCTCCTGGTTCTCACCGAGCCACGGCTTGACCGCCTCGCCCAGCTCGTCCTTGAACGAAATGTAATAGATGAGCATACCAATCACCGTCAGGCAAAACCCAATCGGATAGAGCCAGTAGACGTAGTATCCAAACACCCGGACACCAATGAGCAATGCCCAAAAGTCACTGGTCAACAAAGACAAATTGTAGAACGCCGCAGAAGACATTCTGAACAGAATCGGGGTTGTGCAATAGAGCAGCAGCAGGGACAGGGTATAACCTGCGAAATACCCGCCCACCTTACTGCTCCATTCAGCGTTCCTGATCGAGTCCCGCTCAAAGATGGCGCACTGGACCCCATTGATAATAACACCCCAAAAACCCAACTGGCCCACGACCTCGTAGAGAGGACGCTTGGATACAAAGTACTCCTCGAGGGTGTTGGAACACCCGTAGAAGAACGCAGCCAAAAGTACAAACAGATCACCTTTCACCATATCTACTGCCTCATAGTTCTTATCGGTAAGCACGTCAGACACTACCAGCAGTGCCATACCACCAATGCACACCACGATACCAAGGAGCTGGGTCCAGTGGTAGCGCACCTTAAGGAAGATGAAGGAGAGCACCACTACGACAACAATGGCGAAATTGTCCAGCAGAGCCGCTGACAGCATGTTGGTATACGCATATGCCTTGACAACAAAGTAATTGCCTTCAACGTCCGCGAATGAAAGCAAAAAGTACTTCCATCCGTCCTTGAGAATGAGCTTGAGCCACTTTTTAATCCCATACTTGTAAAGGGTAAATGGAGTGAAGATAAGGAACAAAAGAGCGTAGTTAAACAGAGTCTGGAAAGCCGGCATGTTGTTTCCAGAGTTAGCCAAGAAAGTGGTCAAGGTATTGGTCGAGGTGATACACAGCGAGAGGATCTGTCCATGGACGAAGATGATCCAAAAGTGTGGAGTCAACAGGAACCGGAACCGTTTGATCACCCGTTTACCCAGAGGGCCCCTTTCGACATCTACGGGGGTCTCCTCCGCTACGGGCGTGATCTGTTTACGGGACGTAGAATCTAAAGATTCACGAGGTGATTGTTCGTACATTGGCTGCGTTTATTAGGGGATGCCGCTAGTTCAGGCACGACGAATAGTAGTTTGAGAAAAAAGAGATTTTTTCAGGAAGTTTTTTAATCGGTTCAGGGAAAACTTCCAAAGCCACAAAACCGTTAAAAAAGATCTCTTTTAAAAGATGAAAAGACTTTGACTCGAGTCGTGAATATAGCTATTGAACTGAAAAAAAGTTTTGATCTGTATCTTTTTGGTGGTGTCTAATGCCGCGCGGCTCTGTACATCAAAATCCCTCAACGGCGATCGTCCCAAATTATTACCCCATTAGTATCCGCCGCGATCAGTGCGGCGAGAAGCATATTAACTCATGGCAGCAAATGCAGTGCTCATTTTTCTATGGGAGATATCAATAACCAAGCTCGCAATTTTGCTTAATATGGTGATTTTTACACAGTGCATTGTACGCCGGCGCTTTGGTTGATGTAACTACAGTAGCTGCCAGGCACATTCGATCACTTTTGCAAGCTTCATTAGCTGTGAAATATGGTAACAATAAAAATTCAGCCGGGGCCAAGGTATCACTCAAACGCATTGGACTGTCAACTTTCGCTGTATATCTCTACTCTACCTCCGTAGTTATGTGGACCGGCCTGGTTCAGTACAGAAAAGGCCTAACCGTTCATTTGTCTTGACTACAAGCTATGTGCCTGTTTCCCTTGCACCCATCCGTTTCTGCTTCTTCCAATAGGAGAATTAATCCGCCAACTATAAGCACATCTACCAAAGACAGCCATGGGGCGCGCACTTTAGCACGATCGGGAAATGGCATGCAGGTACATTCCATGTTTGATGCCGATCACCCGTCATTGACAGCTGTCAGTCGATAAGATACAGTAAGATTGGCAATGCCAATACAATATAAAGCTGCGCCAGTTGCAAAAGTAACGGGTATATTCCCGGCGCATGGGTCGCCTTGTTTTACCCTATATAGCAAGATGTATAGGGGTTCATCGATCGATAGTGGCCCCGGGGATGAGCCACCTTGAGTACACCAACATTGTGGCTAAAAGGAGTCCTAATAGAACCCAGAAATGGGGGATAGAGAGAGGTTTCGGTATATGTCCGCGGGAATGGACGATTCACAAAGCATAGACCGGAAAGTTACCATTTACTTGGTTTCGGAAAATGAGCGAGTAGGCATAATGCTCCTTCGTAGGATATATAACGACACGTATCCATGAATTTCACTCCCGAACTATTCTCTCGTTTTTGGAATATATTTTTATTCTCTTCAGTTCGTTTTGTGAAAGATGGTTTCCAAACTAACTGCCGCCTTGATCGCTGTGCCGGCGCTTGCTTCGGCATTGGACCTCACTCAGCTCAAGAGCTTTACCGATTCTGCCACCAAAGAGGTTAATCTCAAGATCAATGCAGGCAATGGAGACCAGTACCTTGCTCCAGTTAGCACCGACGACGGTAAAAGCTGGGCAGTAGTTGCGGTTAAGGACAAGCCTGCCGGCAAGTGGTCTCTCAATGGCGGTATGCTCTCCTACAAGGAGGACAACAAGAACTTTGGTGCTTTTATTAACACTGAGGCTGATATTATCACTGACAAGGACGGCCAGGTTGTCGTGGCTACCATCAAGGGTCCTTCCTCTAGTTCCGATAAGTCCAAGCGAGACAATTCTGGAGTTGAACTTACTGCTGCCGGTGAGAAGTTCTTTAATGGGTTGAAGAATGAGAAGTCTAAGCGATCCGACGAGTCTGTCAAGCTTACCCCAGCTGGTAAGAAGGTGTTTGACAACTTGAAGAATGAGAAGTCTAAGCGATCCGACGAGTCTGTCAAGCTTACCCCAGCTGGCAAGAAGGTTTTTGAGGGCTTGAAGAACGAGAAGTCTAAGCGATCCGACGAGTCTGTCAAGCTTACCCCAGCTGGCAAGAAAGTGTTTGACAGCTTGAAGAATGAGAAGTCCAAGCGAGGCAATTCTGGAGTTGAACTTACTGCTGCCGGTGAGAAGTTCTTTGGTGGTTTGAAGAATGAAAAGTCGAAGCGATCCGACGAGTCAGTTAAGGTCATTGAGGCGGATAAGAAAGTGTTTGACAACTTGAAGAATGAGAAGGCCAAGCGAGGAAGCTCTGGTGTTGAACTTACTCCAGCTGGTAAGAAGTTCTTTGATGGTTTGAAGAACGAAAAGTCCAAGCGATCCGACGAATCTGTTAAGCTCACCCCGGCTGGCAAGAAAGTGTTTGACAGCTTGAAGAATGAAAAGTCCAAGCGATCTAATTCTAACGTTAAGCTCACCCCAGCTGGCAAAAAGTTCTTTGATGGTTTGAAGAACGAAAAGGCCAAGCGATCTGAGTCCAAGGGCTCTGCTGCTCCAGGCTTCCTTACCCTCAAATCCGGCGAGAAACTCTCTGCATCTGGTGCTGGCATGTTTGCCCAGGACGGCAACAAGCTCGCCTACCAGGGCTCCTCCAACAGCTGGTACGTCTGCCCATCCAACGGCAAGTCTGTTCTTACCCAGAACAAGGCGGGCGCCCAGGCGTCCGTCTGCAAGGAGGCCACTATCTCGATTGAGTAAGCGTTGCACTTTTCACATTCATTGCTTTAATTTTTTAATAATCGAATATTGTCCACTTTAACATTTACATTTACCGTAGACCGATTATCACTGAATGATCTGCAAACGTCAAATGCCAAGACTTCTATTTATACTGGTGTCTACCCCACAGTAAGCGGCTGATATAGTAAACTATATATCCCATGGCTAGGACGAATTGGAAGTATCCAAAGATCGATGAAGCTACTGATTTTTATAAGTGCAGTTGCGGCTGTGGTTGCCGTGGTAGAGGCTCGGAACTTTACCGGCAGTTTCTACATGCAATGGTTTGACTTTTACGATGCACCCTATAGCAAGTACTATTTAGCTGCAGGAGCCATTGGCACTTGGGAGCAGCGTTGGGGCGTCGTGCCGTATGGGTTCCTTCCTAGCCAGCCGTGGCATATCGACCACAAAGGCCGTCTTAGTTCCACTGGGGGCGGACAGACCTACTACGCTCGAGCCCCGATGACCGCCGATGATGACCCTATTCTGCTGCTGGACACCCTCAAGGACTACTGGGAGACTCCGCCATTTGGCATCATCAATGACCACCTAGCGGTGAACGGCGAGAACTGGGATTGGTACAAGTGTGTCGACAAGTCCGGCAACACTGCGCTAGTCGACGGGCGGTTTGGCAAGCCTGACACCCAGGGGAACTTCCAGGACCAGTATAGCTCCTGCTCGCTAGTCGAGGTTAGGACTTATGTAGTCTAACATGTGAGTCTACAGATAACATTATTTTACGTAGTTTAACACGAGAGTCTATGGATACACTACATTATTATATACGGCCATACATCACCACTCCCCTGTAACTATTCTACGCGGATAACTCTTTACCCTGAATCGAAACTTACGGCTGCCTCTTGGACAAGTCGCCAATACGACAAATTAATCTCGTACGCGGTCTCACGCAAGCACCCGAGCACGCAGGAACATATGTATACCGGTGAAACAGGCGTAACGCGTCGCTCGAGATCGAATAGCCCAACGCGACAACTCTAGAATACCCGCTCGTCCACCGCTCGTCCACAATATTCGAACATCGCCAGGGATAGAGGCGACGGGCCAAGGGGTATACGGCTCCTGGCCAATAACAGCGCGCCGCGTGCGGCTTGGGATCGACTGCGCCCGCGCCGTCTCGCGAAACGGCGACGTCCCAACGAGAGTTTTGGCAAAACCCACGAGACCCAAGCCCACCGACCGTGATTGAATGCCAAGCGATCTGAGCGGACGAGCACAAGGCACAGAACAAACACAGCAAGTGATTTACGCGTAGCGGCGCGACGAGCCATTGGACACGGGACCGGAACATGAGCCTAGAGCTGCCCACGTTCCCGCGCCGGGTCAAGGTCTACGAGCTGGATCAGGAGGAATGGGTGGATAAAGGCACGGGGTATTGCTCCGGGGAGCTGAGCGGGAGCAACGAGGCTTATATTGTGGTGCGTAACGAGGAGGACCGCGAAGACGTGCTGCTCAACTCTCACGTGAGCGGAGACATTCAGTACCAGAAGCAGCAAGAGACGCTCATCGTGTGGGCCGAGCCGGGAAAGACGGACGTGGCGCTGAGTTTCCAGGAGAGCGAGGGGTGTTCTTTAGTGTGTGATTTCCTGGTGTTTGTGCAGGCCCACATTGAGAACGGGATTAGTCTTTACGCCGTTGCGACCGGGGACGGGGATTCTGAGGTAACCGAGTTTATTGCCGGGCCGTTGACGTATCCGCCCGAGCCGAAGCTGGGCAATTTAGCCGAGGTGGTGGAGGCGTTGACGGTGGTGGCGGTGTCGCAGTATGGGCGAGACTCGATCGTCAAGTACATTCACGAGACGGGGTTTGTGGCCAAGCTGATACCGGTTTTTGAGACGGCGGAGGAGCTCGAGTCGATAGCGGATCTGCATGAGCTGTGTAAGATTGTCAAGATTTTGTTTCTGCTCAACGACAATATTATTTTTGAGATTCTGTTAAACGACGACAATATTATGGGGGTTGTGGGCATGTTGGAGTGTAAGTACCCATTATTCGCGGCCAAGGCATCACTGGGATATTACCGGGACTCAATTGGTCCCGGTGGCATGGGTGAGGCTATGAATTGTGGTATTCCGCCGGATTAACCAATGATTTCAAGGATTGGCTAACTGTATAGATGATCCCGAGCTACCTGGGCTCAAGGCAAACCACCGGGACTATTTGACTGATGAGACGCGTTTCAACGAAGTGGTGCCCATCCCAGACGATCGAATACGCGTCAAAATCAAGGAAACGTACCGGCTACAATTTTTGAAAGACGTGATCCTCGTAAGGTTGCTGGACGACGCGACTTCCAGCTTTCTCAACACCATGATTTGTATGAATCAGATTGAAATCGTAGGCCAGCTACAAGGCAACCGACCCTTTTTGTCCGCCCTCTTTGCAATGTACGATACCCAAGACGACACGAAGAAACGCGATGGGGTGCGGCTAGTGCATCAAATGTCCTCCATCGCTAAACAGTTCCAGCCGGCACAGCGCCAGTCGCTCTACGTGTCGCTGCTGGACAGCGGCCTTGTAAAACTTCTCGAGTATGCGTTTAGCCCCGACAGCGCTCCGAACATTCGCATCCTCGGCACAGAAGTGTTGGTGGCGATTATAGACCACGACCCAACACTACTGGCAGGCCAGTTTGAACCCTCCAAACTCAAGACCTCCCTCGAGGAGGGCCCTGAAAAGAAGCGGTACAGCAGCCGCATTGCTAACATCCTCATTGACCTGCTGCTCGAGCCCAAAGACGCCGCGCTCAAACCTCAGGTCGCGGAGAGCCTCAAAGTGCTCATCGATAACTCTACTCTAGGCGCTGTGACTGGATCTCTGCTCGGGGGTGCCTCATCAAAGCTCTCTGAGCTCATTGCAAACCGCGGCACCAATGACGAGACGTACCAGTACATTAACGACTTTTACGCCCAGTCGGCAGAACGGCTTTTTGCGCCGCTGGTGAAGCTGACCAAAGATGAGGAGCCTCTGGAAATGAAAGACGCCATCACGCGAAGTATATACGAACAGGTCTGCGAGCTCTTGGTGTTTTGCATCCGCAAGCATGGGGGCTCCGCCCGTGACTTTATTCTGTCTTCCCACCTGTGGGTCGGCATCAAGCGCGTTATAGAGTCGCGCTACAAGCAAGTGAGACTCGCTGGAGTACGAGCGCTCAAATACGGCATCCTCGCAGAAGAAGAACGCTATGTGGAAGAATTCGTCGCGCATGACTTGCTCGACGCGGTGCTGAACGTGATGATATCGATTGGCAACCGCAACAACCTGACCCATTCTGCATGCCTTGAGATCTTTAGCGTCATCGACTCGGGGCTCGGGGACCTTAACAATGCCAGCATGGCTAGCATTTCGAGCTTAGACCGCAGCCGGAAATTAATGCGCACCCTGTTGAGTCGCCTCATGGAAGCCCATCGAGACAAGCTCGAGAAGCTCGACTATGCAGCGCCCATCAGCGCGCTGCTGCAAAAGTATACCCAGAGCATGGACTCTAATTCGGCCCACTTGAGCTCGGTCCACACGGACATGGACTCGAGCGCCGAGATTGCCACCGTCAGTAACGATATGTTTGGCGGCGATGACGACCACGACAACTTCTTTAACATTGCCTATGAAACGACTACGACTATTAACGATCACTACATTCCCGCCACCGCCAAGAGCGAAGGGCCCATCTCCCTCAAACGTATCCCGAGCGTGGGCCTCTCTGATGCTGCCAACGGTGCCCTCAAACGCCAGCAGTCAGTCGACCGTCCCGTCGACCCTGAGGACCACCGGGGTACCCGCCGCCGCAAGACGAGCGAGAACCTTGCCCAGGACCATGTGGCTGGGCCCTCGATCCCCGCTGGCAAAATGCAAAGCGAGTCGGAGAAGAATAAACTTCCCCCCGACGAGGTCAAGGGCGAAACCAAGGACGCGGAAATGGAGACGGAAGTGGAGGGAGACACAGATGATGACGTTAGCGACGATAATAATGAACCGGGCGATCACTCGCCTGCGATACCACACAATGCTGACAACAAGGTCAAGAAGAAACAGAGCTTCAAACAGACCCTTAGCTCCGCCGGCAAGAAGCTCTCTCTCAAGCTCGGCCGCAATCCCTCATCTATTTAATATGTAATGTACCTAGTAATGAGCTCTATCTATTCCTCGCGGAGCTACAATTACCTATACTAGGTACTGTACCGTTGCAGCAGTTTTGATCTATTTTGGTGCTGCACCAATCAAAGGCCGGCAGTCCGCTCAGGGGAATAATGTATGGATCTTCATACAGTACCACACTGTACCACAATCCATGCTCTCGACGCTTCCGGTAGAGATTATAGAAACGATTGTGTACTATGCGAAAAAAGATAATAATAATTTGCGCCTGACATGCCGCCTAATACATGAAATTTCTGCACCTGATGTGGTATAGCGTTTACCTAGAACTTTCGTAACAGCTTCTATTATTGCGAACTTGATTGGTATTCCAGGGATCTAGTTGAACGATACGTCGACTACATTAAGGTAATTGAGGTTTATTTGGGGAAGTCGGTCGAGGGTGCAAAAGGCTGTTAAAGTTACCGATCGCTTTCCTTCACATCTTCTGTGAACTATTTACACTTGGATTTTTTCAGCAGCATTGGCCGGCATCTAACTTCATTGAGCATTTGCCTCAGTCCACAAGTAGTGAGCGGTTTCGATATCGCAATTGAACATTGTACCAAGTTGGAGGCAGTTGAGTTTGGGGGATATAAAAGCACGCCGAGAATTCTTTCGTTCGAGTTGCCCGAATGCGTAGAGGTCGTCTCGCTTGTTGCATTGCCTACCGGGGCTACTTGTGTAATCAACGGCCGCGGAGTCACTTTGATTAGTTTCAACAGCAATAGCTATTGCAGCATGGATGGCGAAATGCCAAATCTCAGAGTCATATCCGGCAGAATGGATGACTGGGACATCAATATGTTAGAAAATGATAATGAGCTATAATATCGAAAGGGTGAATGTTGAATGCGCAAGTGATATAGTCGTTCCTATGCTCTCTCAATATCACTTTGAAGTCCCATTCTACTTCTCTAAATTGGAGGTTGGGGATATGAGCAGTTTAGAGAATAAACGTACTAGGGGTTCGTGTCATGGATGTGTCTTCCACGGACAAGGTAGATAAATGGAGCATTGTGAATCTCATTGACCGTTGATGAGTCCTATGCCCTTTTCATAGTTTAAAAGTACCAGATCCTCTATTGTAATTGGACGTTGCCGGACAATAAATTTGAATAAATATACAATAATATTAGTATCTAACAAGCATGGGGTGCTTTTTGTTTTGGAGAGCCGGCCCTCAGATACGATCCTCAGTAATCACAGCGGTCTTTTCTCCTGTAATATGTAGCCAATGGCTTGAAAATCCTGTTTATTCAAGTTACAAATGCAAATGCAAAATTAGTTAGTCGCTCTTGGATAAATGTGCGCTACGTGACCTCGGAAGTAGCTCCAATCCCCAGAAAAGAAGGAATATTGCTGCCTCAGCACACCAAAACCATGCAAACCACTCAAGGAACCCAGGAAAGGACTTCTCCGTACCTCTGACTCGAGACTGGAGCACGAGGACCACGGCCTGGACGGAAACACAAACGAGGCCGATGACAATGTGGGTTCGTTTCTCGCATTGACCCGAGAGCCGAGCTTCGAGCTGCCCCGCTATGCTTTCCTCATGGCTGACCTTGTCGTAATAGGGTACTCGGTGGTTGAGGTTCCCTAATCGGCAGCGATCTGCCCGGTTCAGGTAGTACCCCCAGCTAATTACCCCGGCAATAAAACCTCCGTTCAGTGCATAAAAGAGGTGGGACGACGACACTTGATGCACCGCCGAGAGCGCGAGACTGCTGTTGACCTCCGACATGACCGATGAGCAAGCGAGACCCCCTACCGTCAAATGAACACTAATGCGACTGGGGCATCCTGCAGGATCACCAATAAACCATTCGTACCTCGGTCCCAATAATACCGACCCCACATCAATCGCTGGTGGATGACAGATATAAGACCCTGTAGGTAGCTTTAAACTGGTAACTAGAAAGAAAAATACCAAAAGACAAACAGTAGAAATGCCAAACACTCTGGACAAGTCGTACCTCGAGACCTCGATCTACAAGCCGGGTATCTTTGACGGCAAGGTTGCGTTCGTCACGGGCGGAGCCGGGACTATCTGCCGGGTTCAGGTCGAGGCGTTGGTACTTTTGGGAGCCAATGCGGCGATTATCGGGCGAAATGTAGAGAAGACTGAGGCTGCGGCTCGAGAGATTGCACAGCTTCGTCCAGGAGCCAAGGTCCTCGGGCTTGGTGGTGTCGACGTGCGAAAGGTCCAGGACCTTAAGGGGGCTGTTGATAAGACTGTTGCAGAGCTGGGCAAGGTCGACTTGGTGATTGCGGGTGCTGCCGGTAACTTCCTCAGCAACATCAACAGCCTGTCGACCAACGCGTTCAAGACTGTTGTTGACATTGATCTCATTGGTTCTTATGCATTGGCCAAGGCCACTTATGAGCAGCTCATCAAGAACCAGGGCCAGATCATTTTTGTGTCAGCGACCCTCCATTACACCGGTCTTCCACTGCAGATTCACGCTTCGGCTGCCAAGGCCGGTGTAGACGCTCTGGCACGGGCTTTGGCGGTGGAGTTGGGGCCATTGGGGGTGCGATCTAATGTAATTGCTCCCGGTCCAATTGCTGGTACTGAGGGCATGGACCGGTTGCTACCAGCGGACCAGAAGGTGGCGGCGTTGAAGAAGATTCCACTCCAGCGAATGGGTACTACCCAGGAGATTGCCGACGCTACTGTATTCCTGTTCTCTCCAGCGGCGAACTACATTACTGGCCAGATTACCGTAGTTGACGGTGGCAACTGGCACACGGGCAGCGGCAATGCTACCTTGTACCCTGACATGCTCAACAAGTTGAACACTGATACCGGCAACGGCAAGTTGTAGACATTGTATCCCTAATAGCTAAAATAATTGAGGAGGTTCGTAGTGAAGAACAATCGATCTCGAATATACAGTTGATTATGCTTATTATACGTCTCATGCATATTGTCGGGCGCACTTTCGGTTAATCATGTACTGCTCATCTCGCATATCATACTTACTGCACAGTTATCTAGCCGCGCTATTAGACTACAAAACATGGATTGACTTGCTACTACAGTGCTCACCTATTGAGGGATTTTGGTTGGCTTCAGTACTGCAATACAACAGTTTTTAAGAGCCCATTAATTCGATGTTGACAGTCTTGAAATCTCACTTTCATCGTAAATTCACACTTAAATATTTAGGTAGAAGATAGCAAGTCAACTTTCAAACCCCGATAATACTGGTCTTGGGTCGTCAGCTATACTAGTTCACCGACCACGTCAACCTCATCATTCACCGGTCGCATCTATCGTTTGCATCATACGAATACAACTGGATTCTGTATTTGGTATATTGCTAAATACCTGTTCTAATCGACATTGATTTCTTCATGGCACTTTACGAATAACAATACAATTCTACCAGTCCAAATTCTCAATATTCCAAGCCGACTTGAACACAGCAAGCCAACAAGTACCACCAATTGGAGTCGGTTATTGCACATTGGTCCGGGGTTAGAGTTCAATTAGGCGGGCGGAGGTGCGCCCGGTATTCCACCACTCCCCCTTTCTTTTCGTTTACTTGTGCAAAACGACCCCTCCACGTAGAAAAATGGCCGACTGGACGGTGGACCCAGATAATCGACGACGGCTTTTGGCGCTGCAGAAGACGGGCGGCAACAAGAAGTGCTTTGACTGCGGCGCGGCTAACCCGCAGTGGGCGTCGCCCAAGTATGGCATTTTCATCTGCCTCGACTGTGCGGGCATCCACCGAGGGCTCGGGGTGCACATTTCGTTCGTGCGGTCCGTGACGATGGATCAGTTCAAGCCGGATGAGATGAAGGCAATGGAGCTCGGCGGTAACGACCGGTGTGCCGAGTATTTCGACGCGGAAGGGCTAGATCGGACACTGGACGCGGCGATCAAGTACAACTCGACAATTGCCGAGGACTACAAGGAGAAGCTCCAGGCGCTGGTAGAGGACAAGGAGTGGGTGCGGCGAGATCGCCCCAAGCACATTCCTTCGCGTCCTGGGTCGGCGGTGTCTACGACGAGCAACGCGGCCAACTCTGCGACGAACCGGGTGGGGATGATCACGAGCAACAATAACAGCAGTGCGAGCCTGACGCAGAAGCAGCGTAACGAGGCGTACTTTTCTGATCTGGGGGCTAAGAACAACACCCGTCCGGAACACCTGCCGCCTTCGCAGGGTGGGCGATATGGTGGCTTCGGCGGCGGTGGAGGAAGCGAGGACGCGAGCGCGGCTGCCTCTGCGTCGGGTGCTAGTCTTTCGCTTGACGAGCTTCAGCGAGATCCACTGGGGTCGCTAACCAAAGGCTGGGGTTTCTTCACCAAGACTGTGACGAAGAACGTTTCAGAGGTGAGCGAGAACTACATCAAGCCGACGGCGCGGAACTTTGCTGAGAGTGACCTTGGCAACAACACGCGCAAGGCGATGATGCAATTCGGCCAGAAGATGCAGCAGACGGGCAAGTATGGTATGGAGACGTTTAACAATTTCACGCAGGAGCAGACGCGGGCGTTGAGAGGTGAAAATGGTGTAGACAACAGCCAGTATTCCAAGTTGTTTGACGGTATGGGCGAGGAACGTGGGGTTGAGCCGGCGTTTGGCATGGAGCGGCCCAAGGAGAAGACCAAGCTCCAGGGGATCAAGAACAAGGAGGACGAGGAGTGGGACAATTGGTAGTTAATACACTTTATTACCTACGAATGGCTCATCTCCGATAGATTAATATTAACTGTTATTCTCTGGTTTTTTTTATTTGTACAATATTAATCCAAAAAACTAAGTGTCACGTGATCATATTGTAGAATGTCTTAAAACGTGCTGCGGCTCGTGCGGCAACTGAAACATGCATGGGGAAAGGGGAAAAATATTTACCTTGGTATTCATCCAATCTATCTACAGCTAGTACTCAGTATATCCAAGCCAGTACCAGATTGAAATACAACAATTTCCCCCGCAAAATAGCCAAACACTACGAAACCAATATGAACAATTCCGTATTTGAAAGCCGCTATCGACGTTGATCTGCGATTTGCGCACAAGGCGCGGCAGCCGTGATGTGTGTAACCTCCCACCTAGAGGCAGGAGACAGACATCATTACGATTCACACTCACAAACACCACACTACTATTCTCCAACTCTACACACGAGGTTGCAGACTCTATCGGGTAGTTGCTGCATAAGAAGGTATTTACAGTTCTAGAGTCTGTGTTCCCCTTCCCCAGCAATACACATCACCAGGCCCGCGCCAGAGAGAGGTGGAAAACGAACAGCAATTTGTGGAGAGTACTTTTTGTCTTTTTCTTTTTATTTTTTTTTGAAAGCCTTGACGATCGCTCCAAAAAAATAAAAATAAAAGAATAAAAATTAATCCACGGATTTTGTGGATTTTGGAGTAAATTACCCGAGCAGGTATTGAATATATCTGCGGATACACATTTCAAGCAGGTGGGCAGATAATAATCGTTGGCCATGCCAGCAGACCGAATGAAACAGGAGACGCCGCCTAACATGCCCAAGTCCTTCGTCCGAAGACAGGAGTACCATCGCAAGTACGACGAGCTCAACACGCGGTTTGACAAGAACCGCCAGGCGCTGTATAAGCAGCAAAAGGCACTATTGGAGGCCCAACTCCAGGACGTGATTGAAGAGCGGGACGAGGAATTGCTGGAACGGTTCAAAGACTTTGAGGAGGACAGAGACAATGATCTCCTGCGGCTCCACACGTGGAAATCGATACTGCTTGCTCGGACCCAGCTCCAGCACGACAAGGACATTGAGCAGATTGACCGCGAGTACGCCCACGTAGCCGGGGTCGTGGAGACCAAGATGATCCAGCGGCTCGAGTCCCACGTCAAGCGGTTCAAAGAAGACAAGTCATTAGTGGACGTGTCGTCCGACACGACTCTGGAGCTCACTGCGGGGCTCGCTGGGTCCAGCGACACGACGGCTGCATTCTTTGCAAAGCCCGGGACCGGCCAGGGCTCTGGGAACTCGCGGCGACAGGTCAAGCTCCGCCGCAGGGATAACACCCGCGGCGGGTCCGGCAGCGAGAGCGGGATAGGCTCCGAGGCGTGGTCTGGGCGCCGCGGACAGGGCGACAAGGACCTCAACGCGTTCCTCAGCGACGAGGTCCTCAACGCCTACTCGAGCTCGGAGGCCATTTCCGCCTCAGCCGCAGCAGCCGCAGAGAGTGCGGCGGCAAACGGCCCCTCGCGCATCACCAACGCGCGCAACACCAAGGCCACCAAGGCGCTCACCTCGCTCAAAGCGGACGAAATCAGCCAGGACCTGGCCCTGCTCCGCAAGCGGCGATAACCACCGGAACTCCCCCCAAATACCTGCCATCTATCCCGGATACGAAATACTCCTTCTGACTGGCCGACTGGTGCGGTGCTCAAAGTACCCCCAAATCGGCTCATTTTGCGGCGCGGTTGAGAAACTTTTTCCTGCCGTGTTTCAGAACCTTGCATATCGCCACCGTCAAAAGTAAAACAAGATTATCCGCGATATGCCCTGCCGTTGGATGTTGAGCTGTTGGAGTGTGAGGGTTTGGCAAAATTTTGCCTCGCTAGGGGGTTATTTAAAAGCCGTCCATTCCTGTAATATCCGTCTGGTATTCGTTACAACCAGAGATAAAATGTCGCTGAGAAGTCTAGTCAACCCTAGCACGGGGCTCAAGTATGTTGAGATTCTTCCAAAGCCGCCGGTACCGAGCCCTTCGCAGAGCTCGGGGGTTGTGTCCAAGCCAAAGATCCTAGCCCCAAAGCGAAAGTACACAAAGCGAAAGAAGGCGGTAGTTGCGCCCGTGGTGCGGCATGTCGATAATCTGCACAACCTGAGCCACCACCAAAATGAGGTTATGGGCCAGTACCACCACCAGCCGCAGCAGACGGCGTTCTCACTGGACATTGTGCACGAGCTGGAGCTGCGGAAACATATACAGCATCCAGTCTCCGACGTTCGATCCACTCAATAGATACACCGCTGGGGCGGCACATTATTTATTTTATTACAAAGTACCACTAATATTATTGATCATGGCTAGTTGGGCCTATTGAGCCACGATTGGCTTGTTGGGTAAGTGAGATTGTAATGAGACGATTTCATTCCATGGGTGATTCATTACAGATTGTAGAGTCCCTGAATCATCAGACTTGCGACATGGTCTTTTAAAGTAATGTAATAATCAATGAGGCATATTATTGTAGACAGTTACCCTGTACTACCAGAGTATATAAAGTTAATGCCTCTTGGGCGGCTTGTAAAACTTGAGCAGGTAGGAAGACATAACGACCGAAATGGAACTCAGCGCCATCGCCAGCGAGGCCCACGCCGGGTCGAGCCGCGAGTTGTGCGCAGGGTAGATGACACCAGCAGCAATAGGCACCGCAATCACATTATACACCAACGCCCAGGCAAAATTGAGGCGGATCCGCCGCAACACCGTCTTGCTCAGGTCCAATAAGGTCACCAGCGTGATCAGCTCGTTGCGGTTGCTCATGAGAATGAAATGGGCAGTCGAAACCGCCAAATCACTACCGGTGCCAATGGCAATAGACACGTCCGCCGCCGCTAGCGCCGGCGCGTCATTGACACCGTCGCCAATCATGGCGACAATAGACCGCTTATCGGAAGACCCGGTAGACCGCTGGAGATACTGCACTTGAGACGCCTTGTCCGAAGGCAAAACATGCGCAAGGACATTGGTCGCCGGGATCCCCACCTCATGGGCTACTGCCTTGGCCGTCTCCTCATTATCGCCGGTAATCATCCAGCACTGCTTGCCGTACTTGTCCTGTAAGGTCGTAATGACCTCCTTGGCCTCAGGGCGGATCTTGTCCGAAGCGGCCACCGCCAGTGACACGGTATCGCCCAGGCCCACCAAGATAACCGACTTGGCCTCCGACTTCCATTGCGACAGAATGCTCGCCAATTCCTCAGAGACAGTCGCTCCTTTCTCTTCCATGAGCTTCTCGTTACCAATGTACATTTCCTTGCCTTCATACGATGCAGTCATTCCCTTACCGTCGACCTGAGTGATATCGGCGAGATTCCACGACACTTGCTTGTCACCAGCCTTGGACTCTGCATACTCCCGGACCGCCACTGCCAATGGATGGGCCGAATGGGATTCAACCTGTCCCACCGGGCCAAGCAAGGATTCGTCGCCCCATACATTGGAAACGGAAAGACCACTGCCTTCAGTAAGCGTACCAGTCTTGTCAAAGCACACAACGTCGATATTCGCCATCTCCTGGAACGCCTGGCCACCACCCCGGGGCAAAATTCCATTCTTGGCCGCTACTCCAGTGCCCACATAGAGAGCGGTAGGAGCAGCCAAGCCAATACCACATGGGCAGGCGACAACAAACACAGAAACGGCAAACTCCATCGACCAAATGACCCATCCGCCAATGGGCTGGTCAAGATACGAGTCTGGAAGTACCCCAGAGTATCCCAGCGCAAGCCAGATAATCCACGTGGAAACCGCCAGAGCAGTGATAATGGGGACGAACACGCCAGTGAGCTTCTCGGCAAACCGCGCAATAGGAGCAGGACGGCTATTGCCGTCACGCACCGCCGAGATGATAGTGTCGACCAGTGAGGTACCGTGGGCGGCAGTGACTCTGACCACAGCACTATTAGAACCAGCATTGACCGTGCCGCCATAGACTTGGTCTCCTGGACCGTGCTCTACGGGGATACTCTCGCCCGTAAGCGACGACTCGTCGAATCGAGAGCTCCCAGAGACGATAACACCGTCGGCATAGAGCGACGTACCCGGTCGCACTAAAACTGTATCACCAGCCTCGACAAAGTCCGAGTCAGTAGTCTTGGTCCGCTCAGTCTCTGGATCGTAGAGCTCGACAGTGTCTGGACGCAGAGAACTCAAGGAATTGACGGCACTGGTAGTCTTTGACTTTGAAATACTGTCAAGGAAACGCCCAATAAGCAAAAACATGGTGAGGAACACGACGGAATCAAAATAGGTGGTATTAATGTTGTGTCCATTAGGGTGTCGTGCCGATATAATCAGCAATGCCAAGGACGCAAAGTAGGCAATGCTAGTACCCAGAGACATGAGCAGGTTCATCGAGCCAAACTTGAAGATACGGCGGGTCCATGGAACATTGTGCGACCACAGTGATCGCAATTCCTTGAATGCCTTGCGGTGGAAAATGTCAGCGGCACAAAAGTAAACAGGGGTAGAGAGAATAAACATTGCCCACACGCCTCGAGTAACAGACCCCGGGCCGATTCGTTGCTCAAAGAACCGATGGAGGTGGCTCATTTCTGGAGAAAGCTGCATGGCAACAATGCCAATGATAAAGGTTGGGATGGCAACAATTACCGAGAGACCCAGTCTCCACGCAATAGCCTTCTTCTCCCGTCTGGCCAGCTCAATGGACCGTTGCTCAATACTCATCGGGTGTACCACCGAAACGTTGAACTGCGGAGAGGTTTCGGTGATACGTTGGGCAATCTCCCGGAGCTTGGTGGTGCCAGTGTTGTAAGTGATTATGAGCTTTGGTCGCTCCAGGGTTGGCGGGGATTCGATCTGCACCAGGTCAGAAATACTCTCGAGCACATTGTTCGGACATGATTCGCAGAACATGCCCGCGACGGCGAGTCGAACTGTTCGGTTCTGAGGCGCACTGTCTTCCACAACTGACACAACCGTAAACTCAAACCCGGCGTCCTCGATACGCTCCTTGAGCTCGCTCACCAAGCTCTTGTCGCCGATTACAAACTTGCCCGATTTTGACATGACAGATATTTCTGGAGCACAAAGGACAAGGTCGGATACCATGGCGGAGATGGAATTGACACAGGATACACAGCTCATTCCGTCGATGGAGGCGGTTACAGTGTACTGGGACGGTTTGGAAGGTTTGTTATAGTCAACCTCCTCGACGTTGACGATATCGCAGTCGAACCCAGCGTTCTCAACTGCTTCCTTGATCTCATTCGCCACCCGCTTGTCGTGGTCAAACAGGGCGGTTCCTGAGTTGCTCATGAGATCAATGCTCACGTCCACTCCTGGGAATTGGTCCCCAACCACCTGCTGGATACTGTTAATGCAGGAAGCGCATGTCATGCCGCCAATGGCATAGACGGCCTTGAACCGTGTAGCCGGGGACTCGGATCCCATGACCACGACATGGGGGTGTTCCTCGTCGATAGAGCTCGGCAAGGACTTGTTTCGCGAGACGAGGCTCTTGAGGGTCGACTTTTGCTGCTCCTGGCACGATTTGCAGATCTTGCGATGGGCCCTAGTCTGGGCCCACTTGTGAGCCCACCGCAGCACGCTGCTGTCGTAGGCTCCATCCTGGTCGCCGTCCTCAATGCCTTCATCCACCTGGAACCCCTTTTTGGCCAGGAGGGAGAGCACCCGGTCATAGTGGTCGGTGGTGAAGGATACGGTCCGGGAGGCCAGATCAATATTGAGCCGCGCCACGAGCGGCTCAACAAGGGTTTCGCGGATAACCTGCTCACATGAGCCGCAGTGGAGGTTTTTCACTCTTACGCTGAAATCCAACATTGCGTGATTATTTGTAGTTGTTGACTTGCAGTATTTGGTAATTCTTTCCCCAAGCTGCTACTCAGGAGGCGAATATATAGTCCCTGAGATCTTTTTGCGCTTTTTGCGCAGTTTTTGCCCGTTTTTTTCTACGGCAGTACGGCTCATGCAAGCCCATCTGATAACTCCCAATTTGACTGGGCACTTGGCGGACGGTATGGAACTGTGTCATCCGATGGGTCATTCGATGGGGGCTATAGGTCTCGAGATGGCACAGTAGATCAAGAGAGATTGAAGAGGACGATGTAATCTGTGACAAACATTAGTCAGCGGCGGTCGTGACCATTACTGTTGTATTCAGTTAGTGGTGCATATTACAAGGTTAAACGGAGCAGTAGGAGCCCACCACACGATGAACTGTATATATCACGCAAGAGGGTAATGATGAATGGAAGGAGAGATTGGGTCTATAAAATAAATAATAATTACAGGCAAGAAAGAAAAAAGAAGCAAAGAACCCTAAGCGCTCTCGAGCCCGCTCAAGGCACGGATGACTGCTCTTCGCTCCATCATGAATCTGGTCCACTTGTACACCTCGGGGAACTCGTTCTTGAGCGAAATGCCAATGCGGTCCACCACATGGTTCCACGTGACAAAGGACAGGTCTGCAATGGTGATGCGGTTACCCACAAGCCATACCGGTTCCTCAAAGTACTTGGACTCGGAGAGCGGCGTGGTGCCCGTGATGAAGGACTCCTCGTCATCTTCCATCTCCATGATGAGTTGCTCCCGCTTCTCGGCGAGCCGCATCTCCACCACCGAGTAAATGCGCCGTACTTCGCCCACGTACCGCTCCACCGCCGACGGGATCATCTCCGGGTGGAAGTACCGGAAATGTAGCGCCTGGCCTACCATGGGGGCGTGGCCCGACGCCTGGAAGAAGACCCAGGACATGATCTGGCTCTGCTCCACATAGTCGTCGCTAAACAGCGGGCAATTGGGGCCCGCCCGCTGGCACAGGTAGACCAAAATGGCGCCAGACTCCCACACCGAAACGTCATTATTATCGTGGTCGATGATGGAGGGGATTCGCGCATTGGGGTTGAGCGAAACGTAGTACGGGGACCGTTGCTCCGACTTTTTAAAGTCGAGGAAGAACGTCTTGAACTTGATGCCCAGTTCAGACAGCACGACGGCTACTTTGAAGCCATTTGGTGCGCTCTATACACGACAGGTTAGTCAAAAAAACCGAAAAAAAGTCCTCAAATATTAAAAACCAAAAATTAATGAAAATCAATAAAAAAAAATCGAATAGCTAATGAAAAAAGAAGACCTTTTACTAGTAGTATCCCCTTAATCTCCGCTGAATTCAATTTTTTTTATGACCAGGTATCACTTACTCGGTGGGAAAATAGTGTAATCCCCTCGGAAGGAGGGTTTCGGCGGTACTCTGCTATGCGATCTGTGGTCGTGTTGTTATACTGGCTCAGGTTGTCGTACACGTTGATGTCTCCCTGAAGGTTATTATTATGGTTCATGACCATATTGCTGCTGTTGGAGGTGTCCAAGTGGATAGCGGCCAGCGCCGAGCTGAGATTCGACACCGGTTTCTTTGCTTCCATATTCATGCTGCTTACAACTACGCGAAGGTGGTGGCCAAATCTCAGATCCCCAGGTGTGGAGTGTCGCTTTCTCCAATTTCTCACAAATCAAATGCCGTGACCGCCCAAAAAGTGTCACTGTGCGGTGCCGCCTACGTACGCACCCCGAAAAGCGTTGGCAGGGCCTGGCGGGTGTGCGGTTAATGATAACGAGGGGGCTCCGCGCGAGAAGTCCCAATTGTGGAGAGCTGCAGTCCGTGCGGGCGCACGCACAGCGGCCCGGTGGGTGGGCTATCAGCGGCTGCATTTCCTCATAGGGAGAAGATGGCAATGTGATGACCAGTGGATGCGCCGCACCAAGCCGCACGACACCCCATCGTGCGGCTCATCAGTGGTAGTGGCAGATATTCGCAGACCGGGCCAGCCCTCGAGCTACACTCCGCGAGTAATTGACCTGGGGGACCAGTCCCCCAGACCCCCTGTAGCAGGGGCTTCGCCCCTAGAACCCCCCGGTGGACGTTATCAAACTTTGGTAGGGTCTAATTGAAGTGATTAAGGGGGGTTGGGGGCTTTGCCCCCAGCTACGGGAGCTCGAGGGCTGGCCCTCGAATACATTCCGCGAGCAATTGACCTGGGGGACCAGTCCCCCAGACCCCCTGTAGCAGGGGCTCCGCCCCTAGAACCCTCAAGTGGACGTTTGGTAGGGTCTAATTGGGGTGGTCAAGAGGGGTTTGGGGGCGTTGCCCCCAACTACGGGAGCTCGAGGGCTGGCCCTCGAACACTACCGGATAGATCTACTGTGCAGTCCTGGAGTGGTTGTACAGACGGGACTGGGTAGATGGCTGGCCCGGGGACCGCCGAGTAGCAAGGTTAAGATTCGAGACGAATTGATCACTTAAAGTGAAACGCGCGTACAATTGGATGGTCAGTGATGGGTGCGTGTATGATGGTGATATGAGGAGGCTGGACGACTATTTATAGCTGCGGTAATAATGTGGCAGTATATATCATGGTCGTGTCATTGTCGTGCGGACCGTACCGTTATCGTCGTTCAATTGTAGTGTAATGGAGTATAGGAGAGTCAAAGATCGGGCAATTCTCGATTATCCCGTGGTCATTGCCGCGTTGGACACGGTGCAGTATGATCTGGCACTGCACTACACGGGCAAGAGGCGGGATGAGCTCAAGGTCAACTTTGTCAATGCGTTCAAACGGTCAATTAGTAGGCGCCAGATGGTACTGACCAGAGAGGGGCTCTATCAGTACGACTTTGACCGCAAAGGCACCAAGGCGTTTGTGCCCAATAGCCATTTGGAGCGTACGATTGCGGAGCGCGAGTTTGAATTGGTTATGGACAAGCGGTGGGGGATGTTTGTGCACCGGTTTGAGCACTTGCGAGACCGCGAGACGAATTTGTATGGATACGGGCTTGTATTAGTGAGGGAAAAGGGTGGCAAGAAGAGCGATCAAAAGAAGGACAGGGTTGAGACGGCAAAACCAATAGCTCGGCCAATGCTAAAATTAAAGCGGTCGTTGCCTCAAATCAACGTGATGAGCAATAACTACAAGGCTGTGAAGGAGGAGCCAGATGCCAAAGCTGAGGCTGAGCATGAAGAGGTGGAGTCGGAAGGGTTATTTGGTGATGTGCCGGTGCCAATTCTGGCCAATGATAGTAGTAAACTGGAAGGGGTGGTGATGCTGTTTTCGTCATTAATATCTCGGCGACTCTGGCAGGACCGGCTTGCAATGGTGGTGCAAAAGCGGCCGATTGACACGGCAGTGATGGAGGTGGACACGTCGGGTCCATTTGAGAGCAGCAGTAGTAATACGAGTGGGAACAGTAACAGCACTACGTTTTCACAGGAGAGCAAGAGTACTGCTGCGAGTTTGGAGGAGATGAAGTTGGCCACGATGATTGAGATGCGTGACTTTAGTTCCTCATTGTGGCAGGAGCTATGGAAGATGAGTTATAGGCCTCAGAGGCATCAGCATACTCGAGATGACATTCGAGATAAGCATTCTCCACGAGATCAACGAGACCAGCGAGATCAACGAGACCAGCGAGGTCAACGAGATCAACGAGATCAACGAGAGCATAATTCTCGACAGCGACGAGAACATTTACATCGACACCACCGCCGGCCCGGATTGCACGGGAAGAGTGTCAGCTACGATGCGGTGCATGGGTTTGAGTACCCCATTAAAGGCCATAAGACCAACGAGTTGCAGGTGGACTCGACGGTTAAAAGTGAAAAGCCGCCGGTACCACCCCATGGTAAACGGACGATTACCTTTGCCGATCCAATTGACAATGCCATGGCTAGCCAAAAACCAGCCAGGGCACGAATTAAAGACGATACGTATTCTACAGACTCGTCCGATTTTTCAGACGCTACAGACTTTACAGACTCTGTGCCTACCGACCCTATTAAATGTACCACTCGAGACTACAAAACCGCTACAACGCACCGTCTCGAGGGTAATAGCCTCACCAGCAAGGATAAGGCTAATAGTCCCACCCGCAACGATAAGGCTAATAGTCCCACTAGCCGCGATAAACCTATTAGTCCCGACAGGGCCCATGACAAACGGCGGCATCAACTACGGATGACTACGAAAATAAACCGCTACTACCCCCAAGCCGGGGTGCTCATGATGCGGGAAAACCAGTCTGCCAACTACAAGCTCTCGTCTCCTCAGCGATCGGTCGTGGTTGCCAACGAGCCGCCTCTTGCGTTGAGCGAGCCGTCGCAGGCTGAAATTGTGACTGTTTCGCCTCGCGGGCCACCGACGTGAAAAACCCTCTCCACCTTTGCTAGCCAATGAAGACCCGGTCATTAGTAAACCGCCGAGTCGCCGTCCAGCACTCGTCCTGCCGCCTCTGCCCGCCAGTAGTATCCGTAACTAACTATATAACCCCTAATTGACCCATTGGCCACGCCCGCCGCGGCTGGAGCCCGGAGCGCACGGGTGAGCGCGGCTGTCACACCCATGTCGCGCGTAAGTATATCTGAGCACGCCACCCCCGCCTGTATCTCGTATGGCTGTAAGCAGACGTGAGCACGGCTGTCTCTGGCAAAATTTTTCCTCCCCCCGACAAACCTTTTCATTTTTCTTCTTTTACTTTCATTCTTTCCCTCTACAACCACAAGAAATATAACAATGGCTGACGAAGATGTAAGTTTTGAGGCGTTTGGTAATGTCCTGGGCTAACGGGTGTAGCACACTTTCGAGACCGTCAACGCGGGCGCTTCCCTGACCTACCCAATGCAGTGCTCTGCTCTGCGAAAGAACGGTCACGTTGTCATCAAGGGTCGACCATGCAAGATTATCGACATGTCTACCTCCAAGACTGGTAAGCACGGTCACGCCAAGGTCCACTTGGTTGCCACTGACATCTTCACTGGCAAGAAGCTTGAGGATCTCTCTCCATCCACCCACAACATGGAGGTTCCAAACGTTACCCGAACTGAGTTGCAGTTGATCAACATTGACGACGACTTTTTGTCTCTCATGGACAACGAGGGTAACACCAAGGAGGACGTCAAGATCCCAGACGGCGATCTCGGCGAGAAGATCCAGAACGAGTTTGACGACGGCAAGGACCTTTTGGTCACCATCCTCACCGCCATGGGCGAGGAGGCTGCCATCTCCTTCAAGGAGGCTCCAAAGGGCGGTTTCTAAGTTATCGTATAAATAATATACACATGACCTTTCATACGCGTCCACTAATCGCGTCGATCCAATTCAATTGCCCAGTTAATCTCCTCTGGCCCCAGGAAGACCAATTGTCTACACTACCGCTTTGTAACTACACTGGGGGGCCAGCCCCCCAGACCCCCCGTGGCTCCGCTGCGCGGAGAGCTTGTCGTGTCGGGGGTTTGGGGGTGGAACCCCCAACTACGGGGTCTGGGGCAGCGCCCCAGGACGAGATCAATTGAGTACGCCACGGCTTTGTAACTATAGCGGGGGGCGTAGCGATGTAGAGAGCTTGAAGAATAGATTAAAAGTACATAACGTGAGTGGTTAGTGTCAGTTATCGGAGGTTGAGGAGCACGCCGGAGATGCCGGCGATGTAGGGCACCGATCCGAGGGCGAGGGGCAAGATGGAGTCGCAATGGTTGTAGAGCACGTAGGTGAGGATGAGGCGGGCGACGCAGAAGACGAGGGGGTCGATGGAGGTCTTTGGGGCGGCTGCGGCGGCGGCGCGGGTGATACGACGCGACGGGGACGCGTTGAGGGTAAAGTTGATGTAGTAGGCGGCGACGACGGGGAGCACGAGCTGGGAGGCGGCGTAGAGGGCGAGCGGGTGCCAGGTCAAGTCGCAATGGAGGAACCGCTCAAAGTCGGGCACGTGGTGGAGGGTGTAAAAAGTGTCGTTGATCCAGGGCACGGAGACGGTCTGGTCGAGTGGCACGAGCATGTGGAGCAGCACGGCGAGCTCTGCGGCCAGGTCGATGGAGAGAAGGGAGCACTGGCTGGAGAGGCGGGACCGGACCGCGTCGGACGCGACGCGGGCGTAGTCGAGCGACGCGTCGAGCGCGTCTCCGACGCGCTGGCGGGCGTCCGCGACGGCGTCGGCGAGCTTGGTCTCTTCTTCAGGCTCGTCAGAGTCGCTTTCCGGGGCCGGCGAGCTGTCCTGCTCGGGCGAGTGTTTATCCTCGGTCACCTTGTTGGCGAGCGGGGAGGACGCGACGACGGGCTGGCGCCGCTTGGCCGGGGACTGGGTCGGGTTGAACACGGACCCAAAGCGCGAGTCAGCTTCGTAGTCGCTTCTGTGGGCGAGGACGTGGGCGGAGATGCGCTCTTCCAAGTCGAGCTTGGTGCCGTCGAGCGAGAGGCCGAGCTCCGTAGCAATTGCCTGGAGGTCTCCCTTCTTGAGCGCGGACAATTTCATAGCGTGGGCGGGTAATTAATGGGCGGAACGCGTTTTTTCGTGGAGCCACTAAATTAGCGAGGGTGTTTGAACAGGTTAATTACGGCCGTATTATACTGTAATGTCCGGTCAGTCGCAATGTCGGCCTGTGTCAGGTTGTTTTTTTGGAGCGCTTGTCTCCTGGGAGGTGATTTGGTAAGCGGTTAGGTAATTGGGTTGGTGGTTGCCGCGGGGACGGCGTGACAGTAGTAAACAAGGCTCTTGTTGGATACCGGCGGGGTGGGGCGCGGGTTGCCGCATTGGGACCCAGATCAGACCCCGTGGCACAAATCGACTAGCGTGCTCTCAAGTACGCAGGGACTTGCATACGCGTGCATAACCCTGGGCATTGGCATGCATGGGACATGGAATGTGCCACTACCTTTGTACTACGAGGCCGAGTGTACCGGGTACAATTGGGTGCCATGGGCGTAGCGGTAGGAATTGGATGTAATTGGATGCAATTGAGTAGTATGCAGTGGGGGTACCGAATGGGAGCTATAGAATGTGCGGTTATACAGGCGTCATTCCAGAGTTAATGTTAGTACACCACTTGTAATACGTAAGGGTGTGTGGAGAGATTCTCTTGTTCGCGGAGATTCTTTTATCTCCTCTTTTCCCGCAAACTTTTCATCTCTCCTCATCTCTCTATTTCTGGTACTTTATATATACTAGATTGGTTTCAATTTTTGCAATTAAACCGATATTATTGGTAAGTGAGCAACTCCGTGCCCGGTTGGTCCAGTAATTATTCCAGACTTTGAATCTCTCCTATACCAATACTCTTTGGTCAAGGCCAGCGGTAGCCTGGGTTGACCTTGACTAACAGTCTTGACTATTGAGCGGACGATTGCGGCGTAGACCATACCCTGAGGACGCGTTCCACCATTGTAAAATGATTAATCTCTCAAATCTTATCGCTTATCCGCAATTCTTTGCTTTTCACTACATTTCTGCACCCGATCGGATTCCAATCAAAGTTAAACCGGGGCTAATACGGGCGGGCTTGTATATATACTAACCATTCAGCAGACTCCCGAATACTTCTAGTTCCACCTCCATAGATACACAATGCTTCCCGCCGGTGTCATCCTCGTGTTCTGTATCATCTTCGTCGTTGGTATGTCCTCTCATGCGTAAATGCTGACTAACAATGTAGCGTGCTTCTTGGTCGGCCTCTTTCTGTACCGAACCATCAACGCCCGACGACGCCGAAACCCAGAGTTTTAACCGCCCAAAACCCCCGCGTACCACTAGCTACCCCCAATTGATCATCTCTACGAACATTATTTTTTAGATGTTAACGTCACGTCGCCCTAATACTTTTTTATAATAATTACACTATTGCTTGCACTCTACCCTCTGTATCACAAATAAACAGGCCATTCTGTGGAATGTGCCAGGACGGCCCGCGGGGCCGTGTCGAGCTTGCGCGCGCGCGTTGGGAGGATTCAGCGGGGAGAGGGCGCAAAGCGGCGTCTAAGCGCGAGGGGGCCCCCCCCTACCACCCAAACCTCCCAACCCAAAATCGCCACACTGGCGCCTCAACGACAATTTGGGAACCGAAAAGGAAGAGCGTTTTTTCTCCCTGGACTGGAGCGTTTACGAGCCGAGGCGAGAAGGACACAGCGAAAAATAGCACCGCAAGGGAAAAGCGCCAAGGGGGACCCTGCCGACACGAGACTGACGAGAGAGAAGCGGTGACGACACGAGCACTGCAACAGCGAACACACGGACCGTAGCGTGACGCGTTTTTTTGACTTAATTCCCCAACTGGAAGCGCGTAATTGGCAAATGTCGGACAATCTGGTGGACTCTGTGGAGATGCCGCAAGGGCAGCAGCCGCAGCCGCCGCCACCGCAGCAGAACCCTGCGATCAAGCCCGAGGAGGACGAGGAGGACGACGACGAGCGCAAGACGGGCCGGGAGCGGCGTAAGATTGAGATAAAGTTCATTGCCGACAAGTCGCGTAGACACATTACCTTTTCCAAGCGTAAGGCCGGCATTATGAAGAAGGCGTACGAGCTCTCGGTGCTGACAGGCACCCAGGTGCTGCTGCTGGTGGTGTCCGAGACGGGCCTGGTGTACACATTTACGACCCCCAAGCTGCAGCCGCTGGTGACCAAGCCGGAGGGCAAGAACCTGATCCAGGCGTGCCTCAACGCGCCCGAGGAGAATGGGGACCAGGCCGCGCCGCCGCAGCAACAGCCGCAGCCGCCGCAGGCGGCGCCGCCGCCCCCTCCCCCGCCCCAAACCCACCACCAACCGCCCCCGCAGCAGATGCACGACCTGCCCCCCGGGCCGCCGCCCCCCCTGGACGACCCCGTACAGCCGCCCCCCCCGCCGCCGCCCCAAATGGGCAACGTCTACATGAGCCCCGA
>JAKTQL010002536.1:61189-76143 GCA_030558815.1 Blastobotrys malaysiensis | reverse complement strand
AGCCCCGCGTGAGACTCTCCATCCCCAAGACCTCCATCATAGAGCTGAGTGGAAGCAATTGCTTTGACAATTGCCTCAATGTCTACCCAGTCCTTGGGGTCCTCCCCCAGTAGGTGGATCAGACACAATGCAACGTATGTATATCGAAAGTCGTGATCCCCAAACGGCTTCTGGCCGTCGAACACTCCAGCAAACATTCCATCCTCCCTCTGACAGTTTCTAATATAATTGAGGATCTTAGCCTTGTTTAGTCTTCGAGACATATCCCCATCTTTCAGCATCGCCAGCATGCTGACGCAAAAGAAAGTACTCGCAAGGTGAGCTGGATCATAACGCTCACGAAATTCCCCACTCAGCTTGTGATTAACCGACCCGCGAAATCCACTACCATCTTCCACCAGATTGGAGTAGACCCAATCTACCAGCTCCTGAGACTTGATCTCGTCCACCCGTCCCAGTAGAGCCAGCCCCGACACACAAAAATATGCCAGAGAGGTCAGATTAGAGTCGTACGACGTAAAGTGTGCTGGAAACAGCGTGAGATTCATTTTAAAATACTTCACATGCTTCTCTGTCAGTAATTCCATCTTTTCATTCACCCACCCTTGGCTGTATCTCGACTTTTCGTGATGTGTTCGGCGTAGGGCATCAACGACTTGGGAGCACGACAAACCGACAAACCAGTACCGTAAATATATGGCTTTCCCAAATAATATAGAAACGAATGTTCTCTTTTACTAGTAATTCTTGGAGCGAAAACATTGTCATCCTCGTGATTACCCTTATTGACGTTGATATCAGATATTTATTAAAAATTGTGGCAATTATAGTGCTGTGCTAAGGCTGAGCGGCCTCTGTAACACTCAGCGAAGCCTAAACCGGCTTATTGCTTATGCACTGACACAGGCCTGTATGGTCAGACGACCTAGGTGCAGTAAGGTTCACCCAGATATATAGTGTAACATAGACCCAGAAGGGCTTAAATTGTGTGTTTAATCGTCACTCCCCCACATTTGAAGCACTGCTATCGGCGGAAGAGGAACGGACCTTCTGTTCCGGGGTCCGCTTAAATGCACAGTTATTACTCATTACGGAGTGGAGAGAGAATTACTACAGATATAAATATCCAAGTTATTGACCCGAATTTTGAACAGCTTAACGAGATGGTTGAATTTGGGAAAGAACACCGTGAAAAGTATTTCACGTTCAAGAAGGGCTTTCTTCCATTGAACCACGGGTCCTTTGGCATGTCGCCAGACCTTGTGTTTGAAAAACAGAGGGAACTCCAGAAGGATGCCCACGAGAATCAGGATATGTTCTATCGGTTCACTCTCTTTGATCACTACAATGTCTCTAGAGGGGTAGTTGCTCGGGAACTGGATGCAGACCCTGAAAACTTGGCATTTGTTGCCAATGCTACCACTGGCGTCAATGCAGTGCTCCGATCGTATCCTCTCAAGGAAGGCGATACAGTGATTTACTCATCTGTCATTTACGGTGCCTGCAAGAAAACACTAGAGTTTATGCAGAGCAGATACAAGATCAAGCTCGCTGAGGTCAGCCTTGCCTATCCTATGTCGGATGATGAGATCGTCAATGCCTTCGTAGAAACGATTGAAGAAGCGGGAGACTCGGCCAAGATGTGCCTCTTCGATGTTATTAGCTCAGTTCCTGCATGGTATATCCCATGGGAGCGATTGACCGAAGAATGCCGAAAAAGGAATGTCTTGTCGCTTGTGGATGGCGCTCATGGGTACGGCATTGCCCCAATTTCACTGAAGACTGTCAAACCAGATTTCTTTGTCACTAACATTCACAAATGGGGCTACATCTCGCCATCTTGTGCTGCATTTTATGTTGATCCAAAACACCAGAATAAGATCCACACGATACCAATTTCCCACTCGTTCCAATTCGACGAAATTATGGACTCGGACTCATCCAACTACCTGTACTCTTTCAGTTATCGATTCACATTTGTGGGTACACTAGATTACTCGCCAATGCTCTCTATTCCTACTGCTGATGAGTTTGTTAAGACTGTTGGTGGATTCGGAAAGATCAGATCGTATATGAATGCTCTTTCAGAGAATGCATGCGATCTTGCAGTTAAGAGGTTGGGAACAGAGGCCATGACTTCTCAGAGAACTACCGCCATGTTCAATGTCAGATTACCTCTGGAAGGTGTAGATGAGACCGAGGCTGGTAAGGTGACCCGGTTCTTGCAGGAGTATATTTTGCTTGAGAAGAACTGTGTAATCCCCATATATAGTCACGGAGGCAAAATATGGGCACGACTTTCGGCACAGATCTACCTTGATCTGAAGGACTTCGACCGTGGTATTGGTTTTATTCTTGAAGCCATTGAACACTACAAAAAGACTCCCAAAGACCAGATCGGCTTCAAGTCATTGCTTCTTTAGTGCTGCTAATAGAATATCGCATAAGAAACTATATGTACCAAGAAATAAGACGGTATTTGAAACTTACGAGTACTAGAAATGACCAATGACCCTCTGTGGTTTGTAGGGTTCCTCAAGATAAGCCAAGTCTTCATCGCTAAAATGAATATTCAAAGCTGCAACCGCTTCGTCAACTCGTTCAAGTTTGTTAAATCCAATAATAGGGCAATGGCCCTTAGATAGCACCCATGCTGTAGATATTTGGGACATTGAAACATTCTTCTTCTTCGCCAACTTTTCAACCCGAGTTATAATTTCCTTTGAAGTTTTATCTCTCCCAAGACCCGTATGAGGTATAAACGTATCTGTCTCTTTTCGTATTGACGTCTCACCCAGGGGTTTAGCCAGTAGACCACGAGCAATAGGGCTCCATGGGATGATACCTACCCCTGTGGCCTCACAATATGGAATCATCTCCCGCTCTTCTTCTCGGTAGAGGAGATTGTAAAAATCTTGCATAGAAATGAATTTTGTCCAGCCATTTCTCTCAGCAATCGCTTGCATTGACACAAATTGATAAGCCCTCATGGAACTAGCGCCTATGTACCTCGCCTTTCCGCTTTTTACAATGTCATTCAAACCACACATGGTCTCTTCAATGGGCGTTTCATAATCAAACCGGTGTACTTGGTAAAGATCAATGTAAGTCCCCAGTCGCTCAATTGACGCGTCAATCGCATCCATGAGATGCTTTCGTGATAGCCCTTTTCGATTACTGTATTTCGGATTCGGATCTGAAGTAGTTGCAAAGCTTCCATTGGGGTCGTCAGCAACAAAATAGGCTTTTGACAAGATAACCACGGTACTCCTTGGAATTTCGTACTTCTTAAGAAACCGTCCTAGCCATCGTTCTGACTCGCCGTTGGAATACACATCAGCCGTATCGAACGTCCGGATGCCGCTATCGTAGCATTTCTTGAGAAGCTCCATAACCTTCTCCTCGTCATCAAGGACCCAACTTTCCCATGATGACTTACCGTAGCTCATACAGCCTGCTACAACTCGAGATATTTTCAGACCTGAATTGCCAATACGCTTATATTCCATATTTGACTCTCTGCGAAATCAGTCGATTCCATACACTTCAAAGGGCGGAACTGGTGGGGTATAGATGGTAGAGACTGAGACAAACCTCCGCTCCTTAGCGTTCCCAACTGAAGCATAGGTATAGTACAGGGGTGAGAGAGATAGGGATATCGAAAACGGTTATCGTACATCATGGCATTTTATACCTGTCAGTTTATATAGATACCGATAAGGTTTTACATATCTCGAGGCAGTTGTATTCATAAAAGTCCCCCACCCAACTTTCAAATGCATGATATTTTACAGTATTGTACCCCAGCAATTGATACGAAATCACTACCAGTATTACGTTTGAAAGGGCGTCAGAGCTGACAATAATACATGTCCACAAGGCCGACAGTCGGTGATTAAAAGATTCCGAAGCGTCCCATAATTTTCATTCGTTGTGCATAACGGAAGCGTGAGAAGAGACATTAAGACAGTACAGCTCGTATCTGAGTGGCAATTACTTGCATTGGCAACGCCTGCCATAAAGGGATACATATGCCTCGCTTAATTCCGAATTCAGCACGTTTTTGTCCGCTTTTGGTCATGGTACTACCCCAAGTTGTTTTTGATTGGAAAAAAAATTCAACCCTGGCATTGCCGGTGCATCGGTACGGTCAATTACGCGTCTCCATGTAATGCATGGTCACGCCGGTCAGTGCCGTCGGGTTTAAGTGGAGCCAGCTACAACCGCTTGTGAGATTATTGCATGATATCTCTCTTCCAAAAATTTTGCAAATTAATACAAAGGGTCGATTTCAATTATATAAGCGTGTCGTAGAGATGCCTTACATTAACGCGATTCCTTAATGGATGAACCGCGTAAAATGTTAACATGTGGAGTTATACATACGGGATCGTTCCCGGTCACGCTGATCAGAAACGGCGGAAGATCCCAGACATAAGTGAAACAATGCAAGTGAAATTCGAAAATTCAAACCTTGGTTACGTTGCCCCACCTGGGAAAAGAAGCGGCCTAAAAGGGGTTGCCTTCAAGATATTTGTAAAGCAGTATCGAGTCTCGAAACAAGCGGGGAGAAGAAGCAAACTGTTGTTATACGGTAATACAATACCACTCTAACGATTCTTACCATTTGAAATAGAACGTTAAAGATGGAAGTTGGTAATTTTCACTCACGTATCGGCATGCGTATATACACTACTTGCATTACGCAGTCCTTTTGACATGTGGTCATATTTGCCTCCCCCTTTATTATAACGTACGGAAACCCATTCCAATAGAGCTATGGGAACTATTTCCCCCCCTTTATACAAGAGAGGGGTCTCATTGAATGAGGATTTATTACCTGCCGTTGAAGTTTACATGCCTTTCTTAAAACGTAACAGCCAGTTCTATAAAAATTTTAAGACGGCAAAAAGTATGTGATGCGTGTTCAGCCTTGGAGAGGGGTAAGATTAATGTACCGATACAAGCACTTTGGAGTCATACTGTTGCATGTAAACGTATACCCAGCAATCGCCTGCTGGGTCGTACGTATAGAGCCTGTTTGGTATAGGTTCAGGGGTAGTAGTGACTGGGGGTGCACTAACCCGGCAACGGGTATTGGTGCAGAATATGCAGAGTGATCCTCTACAACCAACGCATACGGTAGATCTGTGTACGTGAATATGAGCTGCATTGTAGAAGTCTATGAAACTGAGACGGGTGAATGTAGGTGACAATTACACTACCGGCAGTATCCAAATCTGATGTCATTAAATATTAACAGCTCCAAATACCGTTAAATTGAACCTTTCAGCTAAACATAAAGAGAAAGAAAAGGGACTCTTGAGTCGCGATCAAGAGGAATTAAATTGTAAACCAGCATCTCTGGAGGGCCTGGTACGTTTGATTTGGACGCGCATGGCATCTGTAAACCATGGAATCTCTCCCATGCATGCGGATCCTGCTGTCGTTCGTGGCAACTGCACCCCTTCAATGCCGAGCAAGATATCTATCAAGAATGACGAGGGTGCCGTACTTGGAATATAAAATCTTACAGGAATGCCCTTTTCCTGAGGGGGTGCTGTAAAAATAATTTACCACCATACAACATGAATGGACTGAGACTAGCAGCAGCGCTGATACTTACACTGCTGTGTTTTGCAGCTTCGCTATTTACATTTTTAACATCGTCTGGTTCACCAGCCTTCTCATTTTACGCTTTTTCGATCGATTTCACAGATTTCAAAGAGAACCTCGACACTCTAACAAGTAACACCACTCAGAAGCCGGTTGACTTTTATGACATTTACCATATTGGTCTAACTGGGGTTTGTGGCTTTAGACGGGCCCGCGGCAACACCACTGGAACTACGACGGTTACTGTAGACAATAAAACGTACACAAGAGAGTGCCATCGATCAACCAATGCATATGGATTCGATTTTGAAGGTATTTTCGAAGCCTCTAAGCTGACGAGAGTAAACGTGACCAGCGACATCATCACGTCCTCTGACGTCGCTTACTTCGGATCTAAGATATCATGGATTGCGATTCTAGTAAACTTGTTAATCCTTGCACTCACTACAGTGGGAGGGGTTGCTTTGGTTGCTGTATACCGCACAAAAGATATCAGTATTCTACAGCGGAGAGTAGCAATGGTCAATGTCCTCGCCGCTGCGCTGCTGGCAATTACTGCAGCATTTTCTATTGCAGCATATACAAATCTATCAAAGGCGGTTACAGACTGGGACGAAGGCGTCAAAGCACACATTGGCACGCCAGTTCAGGCAGCCCTTTGGACGATATTTGGAGTTACTCTATTATCTTCGGGATTTTACTATTTCAGCTGGGGCCCATTACCGGTAGCTCCTGCTCTGGGGAAAGGGAAAGAAAATGAAGAGAATATATACTAACGACTAACGAAAAGATACCGATAATGGTACCATGTATTTTAATGTCATCATTGATAATCTTGTAATGACTAAACTTGTTTTTAAAAAAATGCAGAGTGAAGTGTTATCTATTTTACACCTAAGAGAGTTTCAAGTGTTTCGCGTGCAGTATTAGCATCAACTCTACCTTGGCATTCCCGCATAACTTGTCCTACCAGGAACATTACACTCTTAGGCTTCTTTCCTGATCGTACCTGGCCGGAGACTTGTGGATTGGCATCAATTACCGACTGGCACAAGCTCCTGATCGCTTCCTGGACCTGAGTATCGGTTTCCTGGGCCTTTCCCAGATCCAGCTCCTCCACAAGGTCCGAGATGCCAAACTTCTGGTCCTCTGGGTTAGAAATGAGATGCTTTATCAGCAACAAGCCAGACGTGTTAGTAATTTTGCTCTGTTCCACCATGAGAATGATATCGCCCAACACCCCTGGAGGAATTGCCACATTTATATCGAACTCAATTCCTAGAGTATTAAGTTCGCCATAGTATCGATGAACGATCCAGTTGGAAGCTGCTTGTGGCTTTCTTCCTCCGTGTGCCTCAATATGCGTGTAAACCTGCTTATAGTAATCCACAAGACCAGAGACAGACATGAGTGTCCTTGCATCCTTCAGAGGAACCGAATATGGACGCTGCAGTAACCCCTGGAAAATGGAATCCGGGAGTTCCGGCAGATCCTTTCGAATTGCTTCTAGATCTTCGGGGTCCACCTCAATCGGCTGAAGCTCCGGATCGGGCATGTAACGATAATCAACGCCTTCCTCTTTGCCTCGCAATTTCCAGGTTCTAGTACCATCCCAGCCCCGGGTCTCGCTCTCAATCTTCCCGCCCTTAATGAGTTCCTGCTTCTGGCGCTTGAACTCAGCCTTGATAGCATGGACAATTGCACTGGTGCTCGAAAGATTCTTAATTTCGCATCTCTGTCCGCCATTGACCGAAACATTGACGTCCACTCGCATAGCACCAGTCTCAAGCTCACCTGAACAAACCCCCAGATGCTTCAGCAACATCTGCAGCTTCTTTACAAACACGCCCGCCGCTTCCGGGGTTGGGATGTCCGGTTCAGTTACTAACTCAATCAATCCATGATTGGTTCTGTTCAAATCAATGTGTGCCGTTGAGTCAATATAGGTCGATTTCCCAGTGTCCTGTTCGATCTGGATCTGCTTGATTCGCACCGGGAACTCCTGGGAGACGCCATCTCGCGGAGACAGGTTCAACACGCCGTCCGTAGCAAACGGCTGGTAATGCTGAGTGACCTGGTAACCTGTAGGCTGATCTCCGTAAAAATAGTGTTTCCGGTCAAACGAGAATTCCCGCCTGACATTACAGTTTAATGCCAATGCTGCTTTTAAAGCCAAAAGCAGAGCACACATATTGAATCGTGGCTGGGTCCCTGGTACTGCTGCATCGTAATACGATACATGACTGTTCGGGTCGGCATGGAAAGAAGTTCTCGAGTTAGAGAAGAGCTTATGATGGGTCATTAACTGGGCGTGGATCTCCAGCCCACAAGTCAGTTTCCATGCATCTCCGCCGGAACTGAAATACCGCCTGAAAACAGGCGATAAACAGCCGCCCGTGCGAAACCGAACCATTTGTAATCGTTCCAATTGTTGGATATTGAGATTCGATGGAGAGATCTTTTCGAATTCCGGTTAAGCGGTTAAGAAGAATTAAGTTAATCTCGCGGCCGATCTTTGATCCACGTTAACTCCTCTCCGGATTTAACTAGTATATCCGGCTATAGTGACTCCAACACTTCATTGTATTCGGCATGGTGGATGAAATAGTACAGTTATCAAATATGCATGCAATAGGGCTACTACGGTATTTAAAGGGACTATCAATTTGAACGATTGACTCAATGAAGGACAAGAATGGAGTGCATTTAAACTATAAAGCAATTCGTCAATTCATTAAATATAAGAAAATTAAACAGCACTATCCTGGTATTAAGAGAACTTCCATCTATTGCCGCAGTTCTCACAGGTACAGAAAGTAGTCAGCGGCTCATCAGCCGATCGCGTCTGCATCTGATAGTACGAAACCTTCTTCTGTTTGCACTTGCCGCAAGTGAATCGGTTAGTAACAGCACGTTTCTCCGTCGCGCCACGCGCATTGAACAGGTTTTTCTTCTCCAGCTCCTCAATCTCCTTCTTGAGGTCGTCCGAAGCCATCTCCTGTGGAGACATCTTGTATAGTCTCTCCGCCGAAATGTCTCCGTTAACAACACTCTTTCGGAGCCGTGGATTGTTCTTATCCTTGAGATTCATGTATAGCGATCGCATCTTGGCTCGGTAGCTCGCAGAAGTTCCCTTTTCCCCTTCAAACACCACCTTCTCAATGGACTTTGCACACGCAAGAATGTCCGCTGGAGGAACCTCAGAGTCGGTCGCCAGCGCAGTGTAGCAGATATCCACACAGCTGTTACGCGCCTTGTCGTCGTAGATATCAGTCCTCACGCCATCGTTCTTGGCGTTACGAGGCTTTCCGTGGCTCGTAAATTTGGCTGCCACCGTCTCGCCACCAACGCTCTCCGCCTTGGAGCCATTGGACGCGCCGGGAGTACTCTTGTTGGACGCCGCAGTAGATGCGGCGGTGGCCTTGGAGCGCGCCTTTTGAGCGGAAACCTCGTCCTTCCACTTCTTAATTACTTTCTTAACCTTGTCAGAAATTGCGCTATCCTCGTGGCCCCGCAGCTTGTTAACGGCAATGCCGAGCTTGGTTTCCCGGAGAAGCTTTTCAGTGGGCTTCACCTCCGCGTCAAACTGATCTAGAATCCCCTTAATCTTGTCGACATCGGTCGTTTTGTCCAACGCCTTCATGAGGGCCTTGATCTCGGAAACCTCCATCGTGGACAGCGTGTATCTCAACTATAAAGGAGCTCCTCTTACAGAATTAATACCGAAGCTGCCGGATAGTTAAATCGAAATTACTAAAACGGCCTGAAATTTTGTGTGGGCGCGGTTTGGGACTTTTTCCGTGCCTTTCCGTGAGATTCATTACCGTTTTTAGTATTTTTTTTTGAGTATCTCCACCCCCTACTCAAGTGGACACAATGTGGACACCAGATGGGACAAAGTGGTCAAAAAAATACTGAGATTATAGAGTAGCTAGGGAATTTTGAGGGTACTAAGTTGTAGCATATATTTTAGTGGCGAACTCAATTGAAATGAACCGGTCGGTTGAGACGATGGTGTCTATTAAAAGTGCGAAATCATTTTGTAAACTTTGAATACAGAGATATTGCATCTAATCTAACAGATTAACAATGGGAACAGATATGTTATATATAATAAGAGATGGAAACGATTGATCATGGTCAGACCACACCAAACATGAAATCCCTCTTTATCATTCTTTGGTTCGCATTGGCTGTTCGTGGTATCGATAATTGGCTATTCAAAGTCGAAGATGATGCCATCCCTGACGCCCAGTTGCTTATCACATCCCCAACAGTTTTGGGTGTGGATAAGGTGAAGCAGTATTCTGGGTATCTAGATGTGAATGGGCAGAATCACATGTTCTTTTGGTTCTTTGAGTCCCGAAATGACCCCAAGAATGACCCGGTAATCTTGTGGATGTCGGGTGGACCTGGGTGTGCAAGTACTGGCGCAGGCCTATTCTTTGAATTGGGCCCGGCTACTATTACGCCGGACATGGAGGTCAAAACTAACCCGTGGTCGTGGAATAAAAACGCCAATGTCATATTCCTCGATCAGCCAGTCGGTGCAGGATACTCGTTCAGCCAGAACACGCGAATTAACAACACACCAGCCGCCATGAATATGGTTGTCTCGTTCCTGAAGCTTTTTTACCTCCAATTCCCTCAATACAGCAAACTGCCGTTCCATATCGCCACTGAATCGTATGGCGGACATTACGGCCCGGTTCTGGCAGACGCTATGATTGCGAACGGTATGAACTTGACTAGTCTAATGATTGGTAATGGTATTACCGACCCATATACACAGTATGCATACTATTATCCATTTGCCTGCGAGGTCAATCGAGTCCTGTCTGCCTCGACTTGTCAAAACATGCAGCGCAGTATTGCCGGGTGTCAGCAGGGCATTCAGCAGTGTTATAACAACCCCAATAATCGATTCGCCTGCAGTAGCGCTACCTTCACTTGTGAAAGTTCTCAGCTGAATCCATATAGCAGAGCTGGTCTTAACCCGTACGACTACCGGCTAAAATGTCCAAGTGGTGGGCTTTGCTATTCCGGACTGGATGACATTCAACAGTACCTTAATCTGGCCCATGTGAAAGAGTCCCTTGGGGTCAAGACTGACCTTAATTATCAGAGTTGCTCTAATGACATTAATGTGAACTTCAATATGAACGGAGATTGGGTCCAGCCATACCACAAGCACATTACCAGTATTTTGCAGCACAAGGTTCCGATCCTTATTTATGCAGGCGATAAGGATTTTATTTGCAATTGGCTGGGCAACCAGGCATGGAGCAAGGCGATTGAATGGCAGGGTCGAGCTGAGTTTCAAAAGAAGAAGCCTGCAGAATGGCTGGTCAATGGCAAAAAGGCTGGTGAAGTTACCAATCATGACATATTCACCTTTTTGCGAGTCTTTGATGCTGGGCACATGGTACCTCACGACAAGCCACGGGAGGCCTGGGAAATGATGGACAAATGGGTCAATGGAAAACGAGAACTCATGTAGTCATGGTTTCTTAAATGCTGTTATTGCTAACTAAGTAGCCGTGTCACTTTTTTCAGGATAATCGTATGCAAATGTAGATAGTCGATTGGACTAATATTTTGTTTGGTTGTTGTCATTGAATCTCTCGAGGTTAATCAGAGTTTCGCCGGGAATTGTCAGCTTATAAGCTACGCTTCCAGATTCGAGAGTTACAGGGCCCACAGCTTTCCCAGGCTCATCACAATGATGGAAATGTGCTTCCACTGGGCAGTGCAAAGTAGCGTTGCTTGAATTTTGGGAAATTTTTACCTCGAATCCATCCACATTGTCTAATTTTTGGTCTAAGCTACCGTTTCTGTTCACTACTATTAGGTTGCAATAGTTTGGAGAGCCAGGTTCGCACGGAGTAATGCATCTAGAACTATTCTTGCAAAGAATCGGGCCGTATGTGCCCCATTTTAGGGCTACACAAAAATGGGATACTACCGCAACAGTCAATAGGGTTAATCTCATTTCTTCATCTGGACATTCAAAAGCTATGGAATCCCTCGTGTTTATATATGGCAAAGCATTGGATTCTATTGATATTAAATGACGTCGAGAGATCGACATGTTTCAGCACCCCTTGCATACGGAATGGACTCTCAGCTCTCTTATCACGCTATTGTACATGCCTAGCAACGTTCATCAAAAAGTCAACTGACGAGTCGGCGGCCAATTAGGCCCTCAGTGCTGCTGGTAGTCATTGAGCTATAATATCACTTTATAACACGCACCATGCTACTTGCAGGAAATTAACCGGAAACAATAGGATTCGACAATAGTTATAGGAACCATATCCCTACACATAATATACCACTAGAGACTATAATGCCTCGGGCGAAGATGAGGGCTCTGTCATCACTATGGTTACCGAGACTATGAATGCACAACTGTGCAAATATGCCAAGACCAAAAAATACACCGGAATGTGTAAATAACCGTCCGGAACATTACGAAATCATCGGTCGTCACCAAACTACGAAATATTGCCAATATTCAACAGACATAACCTATAGAAAAAGAAGGAGAAATGTCCGAGAAAGGGTCAGGACGGGTCGTTTATGTCGGGTCGATCCCATATGACCAGACGGAGGAACAGGTTTTGGATATATTTCGGTCAGTTGGCCCCGTTGCAAATTTCCGGTTAGTGTTTGATAAAGATACCGGCAAATCGAAAGGGTTTGGTTTCGTAGAATATCACGACGCGGAGACTGCGGCATCGGCAGTACGTAACCTGAACAACTATCAGATTGGCCAGCGGAATCTCCGGGTTGATTTCAGCCACGAGACGTCCATTGGGCCCAATGTTTTTACATCTAAATCAAGAGGCGAGCCCCTACCGCAGCTGCCGAACGGCCAGAGTCTTCCTCCTGGGGTCACTGCGACCGAGGCAATTACTCGTACTTTAAACGGGTTTAGCCGACAGAGGAATCTTCAAATTATCACTGATCTCAAGTCGATAATTAACAATAACACGCCATTAGCAATTGAGCTCTTCAGGACCAGCCCACAGCTTGCATTTGCTGCAGTCCAGAGTCTCCTTTCTTTACAATTGGTCAACCCCCAGCTGATTTCAGGACTCATAGATCAATCTCAGCAGCCCCCACAGCAGCAGCAGCAGCAGCAGCCGCAGCAACAGCCGCCTCAGTCGCAGCAACAACAACCTTCTCAGCATAATCAAGGACAGTCTGCGCCTCCACAGTCTCTCCCTGCTCCACCAGTCCCGCAACAGCAACCGCCAATGCAGCCCAGTGGGGGATCAGGACAACCTGATGAGGCCCAGGCGGCATTGATCAAGCAAGTGATGGGGCTTTCCGATATGGAGGTCGAGGGATTGCCAGCGGATCAGCGAGAAGTAGTAAAGATGCTGAGAGAAAAGGTTCGAAGCGGCGAAATCCGAATCTAGCCAAAGTACTAGTATTGTATATTTATTAATTGAATTTTACCCAGCACAGAACTACCACAGTATATTTATTACCAGGTAATTGAATTTTACCCACTACAGAACTACCCGGTACCACATTTCAGGATATAGCCTCATCCTCATGCTGTGATTATGATTAGACTAAATTGACATCATTCATTGAAACCTTCCCGGATATGACTATAATTGTTTCCATTTATTTACATACAAAACAGCTGCACAGTATTATTACCTCGTACTCCACCAACAATTTCAATTGAATCAACACCAGCCAAGTTGAATAATTTTTGATGATGCGGGGTGCGCGCGTTGGGAGATCCGTTCAAATATCCGACATGAACCTCGATATCGAAATCAAGATGGACTGAAATTCAACAATGTCAGAGAAGAAGAAAGATCCATCAAGAGTGGTATTCCTGGGAGACATTCCCTACGACCTGACTGAAGCTCAGGTCGCAGAGCTCGCGAGACAGGCTGGCCCGGTCCACGACTGCAGACTGGTCTACGACCGGGAACGGAACAGATCACGTGGATACGCGTTTATTGAATATGACAGCATTGAGGCTGCCCAGAACGCAGTACAAATGTTCCATGGAGTCCCATTGAAGGGCCGTGTACTGAGGGCAGATTTTTCTAATGACCCTGGGATCAAGTACCGCAATGCGGGCCCGCCTCCGTCCGCTCAAATGCCTGCCAAGAAGAAGACGTCGAAGCGTTTCAATGACAATAACGAGAGCAAGAGCCCGGAGGAAGTTGTTAGGATGTTCCAGGACACGCTGAGGACTTTGAAGCATGGCCATGCATATACACGCGAGGAGGACAGGGTTCCGGCCGACTTGATTGCTAACGATAACATCTCGCGTACCCTTTCACAATTCAGACCGGATGAACTAGTGGAGGTAATTGGTAATCTTAAAATCCTCATGCAGCAGGACCCGACCCAGGCTCCGAAATTGCTGCAGCAGAATTCACAACTCATTTATGCACTGGTACAAGCGCTGTTGCTTATGGGTCTTGTAGATGAGGCGGTGGTGGGCCAGGCGATGCAGGGCCAGTCATTCAATTCTAATCCTACCCCTACGCCGCCTCCGCCGCCGCCGCCATCGCATCCCTCTCAGTCATATTCGCAACAGAACAATGGTGGGGCATTCAACCACCCCAGCTTTGCATCGATGAGCCCTCAGGAGGCTGAAATGATTCGCCAGGTGCTCAGCCTCACTAACGACCAGATTAATGCATTGAACCCCCAAGACAGAGCTGCCATTATGGCCCTGCGACAGCAGTACATGTAATTAAGAAGTTTGTAGATATGAATTTACACGACTACCCTACCAAGCGTATAATTAATCCACCCTGATATTAAAGATACCAACCGATCGCTGGATCTATAATCGCGGCGAATTAATATAATCGGGTGAATTACACAACTCGAAAACCGCAAAATCCTGCCAATCAAACCGCTAACCAGACAAGAAGTGGATTCATCATGTTGAGATCTGTTGTTCTGAGGAGTGCTCGAATTTGCCGTGTTACGGCTGCTCGACCTATGGCCGTGCGATATCTGTCCACTACCCGGGTTTCCTTGAATAAGGACGAGGGTCCGGTGACCCAGGAGCACCTCAACCAGGTTTACAACTCTGATACTTTCCAGAAGATGACAAAGTCCCCAGAATTGATGGAGAAGTTCCGGGCCATTGTGGACTATCTTGTGGATAACCAGCTGATTACCCCTGGCCAGCCACCGTCCTTGTGATGGTTTGATTGCGCTGAACTGTTAAGATAGGGCTGTCTAACTCCGGCGAGGGCTACCAGGTACGTACTCTGACAGTGCGGTAGGATTATCTATGACCCAAGACTTGGTTCCGGAGTGTCTCTAACTTGACTTATCTTTAA
>JAKTQL010002536.1:39152-61169 GCA_030558815.1 Blastobotrys malaysiensis | reverse complement strand
CGGCATTCCGCCAAACCGCTAACCAGACAAGAAGTGGATTCATCATGTTGAGATCTGTTGTTCTGAGGAGTGCTCGAATTTGCCGTGTTACGGCTGCTCGACCTATGGCCGTGCGATATCTGTCCACTACCCGGGTTTCCTTGAATAAGGACGAGGGTCCGGTGACCCAGGAGCACCTCAACCAGGTTTACAACTCTGATACTTTCCAGAAGATGACAAAGTCCCCAGAATTGATGGAGAAGTTCCGGGCCATTGTGGACTATCTTGTGGATAACCAGCTGATTACCCCTGGCCAGCCACCGTCCTTCATGCAGGTGGCTAAGATCGTGTCTAACCGAGAGGCTCGAGATAAGCTTGCTGAGTTCAATCAGGCAGCTCAGGAGGCCGGTGTTGATTTCAAAGCCGAGGAGTAAGTTGAAGTCTTTTGGAAAACAATTACTAACAATTCTAGGTTCCAAAATATTCTCAAGAATATGAAATAAATTGTATATATTTTAGGTAGTGAAAACTGCAATTCCACAACGCATTGTGATCCCAGATTAAACAGACCAAATGGAAATTTGCACTGTGCCACAATCAATTGTTAGTTATAACGGGGGGTAGAGAATATTCGACAAGGTCCCCTTATTGAAGATATTAGCAAATCACATTATTGGTTTAGTACTAGATATATATCATGACAATCATAAGCTGTTGAAAGCACATTAATAACACTCTAATCGAAAGAAACACCATTCTTCTGCAGGAAGGCGAGCAAGTCAACCTTGGTGACCACATGAGTGGCCTTGAAGCCGTCAGCGGTCTCCTCGCAGACAATAGCCGCCGAGTTATGCTCAAAGAATCGGCTCAGAGCAGACAATGGAGTGTCCACGGTGATATGCACAAAGCTTCGTCGCACCTTCTTTGGAGCCTGGGTATCCAGAGCGGCGGTGCTTGGGGCCTCAAAGCTCTCAAGCTTTCGGAAGTCGAGCATGACATCCTTGACCAAAGTGTTGTTGTCGGCCTTGCCCCGGGCCATGTAGGAAAGGATGTTACCCAGAGTAACAAGACCCACAAGCTTGCCGGACACAGTGGAAACTGGCAGCTGGTCAAAGCCCTTCTCTCGCAGCAGCTCAATGGCAGCAGAGATCTTGGTGGTCTCCTGGACGGTAACCACAGGCTTGAGGTTGAGGTCAGCAATAGTAGCACCCTTGTACTGGGCCTTCTTGGCCTCCTGAGCGGCAAGAGTAGCATCGTCGACAAAGCCATTGTACTGCATCCAGTCGTCATCGACAAACTTGGTCAGGTAGGATCGGACAGAGTCTGGGAGAACCACAACAAGGGTGTCCTCCTTCTTGAGGGTCTTGGCAACCTCCAAAGCAGCATACAGAGCACTACCAGAAGAGCCACCGACCAAAAGACCCTCCTCTCGGATCAGCCGTCGAGCAAGCAGGAAGGACTCTCGGTCCTTAGTCTTAATCCACTGATCAACAGTCTTGGTGTCCAACACCTCTGGCATGAAATCGTAGCCAATGCCCTCAACCTTGTATGGTGCATCAAGATCGTTACTGTCGTCAGTACCAGCAAGAATAGAACCCACTGGATCAGCACCCACAACCTTGATGCTTGGGTTCTTCTTCTTCAACGCCCGCGAAATACCGGTAATAGTACCACCGGTACCGGCACCAGCAACAAGCACATTAATCTTGCCGTTAGTCTGCTCCCAAATCTCCAAACCGGTTCCCTCCTCGTGGGCCAATGGGTTGTTAGGGTTGGAGTACTGGTCCAAAATGACCGCATTAGGAATCTCCTTCTCAAGTCGCTTCGCAACGCCAATGTGCGACTCTGGAGCATCCCACGCAGCCTCGGTAGGAGTTCGGATAATCTCAGCACCGAGGGCCTTGAGAACAGAAACCTTCTCATTGGACATCTTCTCTGGGAGGGTAATGATGGTTCGGTAGCCCCGAACAGCACCCATGAGGGCCAAGCCGATACCAGTGTTACCAGATGTAGGCTCGATGAGAGTATAGCCGGGCTTAATTCGGCCCGAGGCCTCAGCCTCGAGCACCATTCGTCGCGCAATTCGGTCCTTGACAGAACCACCGGCATTGAAATACTCGCACTTGGCGAGGACAGTGCACTCGATACCGAGGCTCTGGGGGATCTTGTTCAGTCGCACCAGGGGGGTGTTACCAATCCGTTCGATGATAGATTCGTTGATTTTAGGAGCGTCAGTCATTTTCTGATAACGTGGTTGAGAGAATGGTGATTTTTGAAAAATGGGTTTATGAAACGGTTTTTTCTAGCACACGGCTATAGGAGGGCTTTAGCATCATTATGCGATGCCCTGCTGCGGTGCCGTCATGCCGGGGAGCCCCGCGCGCGCCCCTCGGATAACCGCCGGACGCAAGTAGCGAGCCGCAGTGTGTGCGGCCTATTCTACGGCGCGAATTAGATTGCAGGGTCGCGAAATTTACATGGAATGGAGTAGGTCATGACTCGGTGAACCTGTCAAATTTTCGTGTTCTGCGAATTCCGTCTGTAGCAGTTGTATTGTCATTGTGTATAGTGTGGCCATACCAAATCTAAAAAATTTTCATTGCCACGCATTACATTCGCACAGTGGTATTCGGTTTTATTACAGGACAGAGTCTGTCAATTGATATTAATTCAGTTTTAAAATTACCAGATATTCGCGTTCACCCGTATAATTTTGTTTTACCGGTACTCTCCGGGACCTCGTTTTGTAACGTTACTAGCCCTTCACTTGAACTTCCCCACGAGGCAGCGATAAAAGGAGCGGGGCTACTCTACTCAAGTAAATAATACTAGATACCAGAGTACAGATATCTATTAAAAGAAATTCCTGTAAATCTGTATTCAGACCAATAGTTTCCCGATATTTAGTCCCGTTGAAAAAACCGGGGCAAATGCAAGGTGTAGCCAACTTCGGACGAAATTTAATTTCACAATGTTAGAGATACCTACGGTATATAGGTACAAAGAAATACCATAGATCGCATACCAACGATCCCACAAATATGCACAGCCATCACTCTCACAGCGGACAATACGTCCAACACGCCAAAGATACCCTTGAAGAGGTGGTCGATGAGGCAGTTCGATGCAAAATGGAAGTGTTTTGCCTGACCGAACATATGCCTCGGATCAAACCCAGCCACTTGTACCCCGAGGAAATTGCTAGCAACACATCCATCGAGGATCTGGCCAAGGCATTCGACAGCTACTACCACCACGCTCGTCAGATGCAAAAGCAGCGACAGGATGAAATTACCCTCTTGGTTGGCATGGAAGCGGAGCATATTGACCCAGAGTACTATCCACTGATCGATACCCTACGCAGCCGATACGAGTTGGACCTCGTAGTCGGGTCAATCCACCACATCAATGAGATTCCAATTGATTTCGATGTGGAGCTATGGAACAAGGCTCTCCAGAGCACGGGTGGAGCTGCCGAGAAGTTCTTTGAGCAGTACTTTGATGACCAATACGAAATGCTACAGAAAGTCAAACCTCAGGTAGTCGGACACTTTGATTTGATTCTGCTCTGTGCTAGACAGGAAAATTGTGGGGACTTTGATATCTCCAACCTCAAGAAGAGTAAACCCGTGTGGGACAAGATTCTCCGCAACATTACATACGCGAAATCTATTGGTGCCATGATTGAGATCAACTCGGCCGCCGTGCGAAAGGGATGGGACTCGCCATATCCCAAGATCGACATTCTTCACGCCATTGTCGCTGCTGGTGGGGAGGTATGCCTCAGTGATGACTCACATGGTGTGTCCCAGGTAGCACTCAATTACCATCGAAGCTTGGAGTATCTGCTGCAGGCTGGCGTAAAAGACATACACTACCTAACCCGAGATGGCTCTACAGTGGCGAAAAAGAGCATTCCCCTATCGGAATTGACCACCAAATGGAAATACCCTACTAAATGATTGGTGGACTTCGTACAACCAAAAAATGGAAGTCACTTACGTAAGTGTATTTGATGTATTATATTGGTGTTTTTGGAGGGCCAGCACGTAACTTCGAGTAGCTAGGGGCTCCAAACACCCATTATACCCTACAATGCAATAGCTAATAATGTTAATTGCGAATACAATCAAATTATGAGTTATTTAAAATAAAGCTCTAAGAATTTTTAACGATCCATAATTGTATGGTGACGCCGTGTGGTGTTTACTGCACGGCCTCATCCCTGGCTCCGATAAGCGGCATCATTGATCAACTTACACACGGCCATTTGGTAGTAACTACGTATGTGTCACCTCTGACGCGAATAAAGAACCTTCGACTCGTTAGTACACTGGCAAGTATTTAAAAGGTGTCCCTTATCGCATTGGCCCTTGTAATTCTAGGTTTTTATCTCAGTATCTTAGCTAGTGGGGAAAGCAACCACAGATAAGCTTTAAGATTTCAAAATCTTGATATTTACAAAAATGAAAACTGCCTGGTGGAATAGGCCTCACCCGAATTACAGGAAACACTATGGGGATATTGAAAAAGGTTCGGAGGAAACTACCCCCCTCTATGGGGAGGTAACTCCTCAACGACGTCAACATAGGGGGAAGAAGATGGCATTCCACCTCTTGTCCTTCGTTGGTACTGCAATTGGCGTTTTCTGGGTCCTTAACAATGTCTTTTCTATTGAATTGGCGTCTGGAATCCCATTTATTCTAGGGTCCGATGATGAGATGCCAGTTATTTTCCAGATTACCCATCCTGTAGACTTTGGCGTACCCCCTGTCGCGTCTCAGCTAATTGAGGATCATGTGTTTGGCTTTTCCTGGAACAAGCCATTTGTTGGCCAGTACACCCCTCCAGATGTGGACTTTAATCGAGTCACTCTCACCATGGATGCTAGTGTCAATGGAACCCAGTTCGACCGATTGAGCCACTTCTTTGTTGGCGGAGTAGAAGTCTGGAGACCCTCGACTGCCGAGCCAGGTGGAAGAAATGTATCATTTGGGTTCACCAAAGATGTTAGCCCCTTCGTCACTCTGTTTAAATCGCCGCAGTCGATTGTCCATGTACTTCGAAATATTGTCGACGAGACCTACACGGGGCCCATCGTAATGAAAATTCGAGCCGACTTCTACAACGTGCCCGAGGACGAGACTAGCGTATCGATCGCGGACTCTTATCAACGATTCCCTACGGATATTGTCCCACTGCTTCCTGAAGGGGTCTCTTCAAACCAGGGTCATATCTATAGCCTTCCAGACGACGACGCAACTATCAAGCTGAGGCAGCTTCCGAAGAACACCACCAAAGCACTAATCAGTGTTTTTGCTTCAGGTAACGGAAATGAGGAGTTTTGGTATGGTAACACATTCCGCCACTCCAAAAATGGCGATGGCATTGGTGAGGGAAGCCATGGCCCATCACGTTCCGTTAATGTGTTTGTGAACGACATCCTCGCTGGGTTTGCATACGCTTTCCCTATTATTTATACCGGTGGGCTTTCCCCAGCATTTTGGAATCCTGTTGTTGGAACTGACGCCTATGACGTGCCATCCTATATTATTGACATCACTCCACTATTGCCGATATTGTGGGAGCAAGACGTTTCGATCAGGATAGAAATGGACAATGGTGATGACAACAGACGCCCTACCACCAGCCAGGACTGGTTAGTCACTGCCAGCATACTTTCTTGGCAAGCGCCAGAAGGGATTGAAGGCTTGACTCCAGATTCCATCTATACGTTTGACAGCAATAAGAAGAGGACTAAACTTGACTTCTCTTTCCCAGGTGGCTCGAGGGTCAACCAGATTTACTCGGGTAAACGATATGCCTGGACTAACGCGACGCTCAAGTTTAGCAATGGGGAGGCCATTGATTATTCTTGGTCACAGAGGGGCGAATTGAGCAGTGTCCTAAACATGGAGAATCATGGTGAAAAGGAGAATATTGTCCACTCTAATTCTGGTCGCAACACAATCACTGTTAACGGCGAAGAGCTCTTCGATTATGAGTTTTCATTCCCTCTTGTGCTTACTCAGACCTCAGAGAAAGATTCTCATGAATATAAGATGACAATTGTGCGAAGCACTCGTCATTTTGACCATGTCTCTGGCAAGTTCGTTCGCTCCGCTCAGAATGGATCCACGGTTTCGGAGATTGATGGTCACAGATACCTTGGAGGTACCTCTAAGATGGAACACCGGTATAGATCGAACTTTTATGACAACAATTATAGCCGTTTGGTCAAGGTGAAAAATGGGGTTATATATTACGATGATGAACTGGATAGGGACGACGACAATTGGGTGTTCGAGGAAACTGTTTCCAAACATATTGATGCGGTTGTTGATAACAACATGAGAGCGTCTAATGAGGAAGGGAAGATCCAAACTTTATCGCTGATTAGCGAATTGTTCCAGTCAGTGCATGAAGGGTACGTAGATAGCCACCCCTCAGATGGAACCGTTAATGTCCTTTCGAACCCTCCGAAGTTCTTCAGGAGCCCCACAGATGGCTACAATTTAGTCCGCGTCTTGTATTGAAATATAACGCCTTGCTAACACGAAGATTTAAATACCATACTGGCTAATCAAGCTTCACAAGATGCTAGTCGTATGTTAATGGGTTTAATTAGCTAGATTTATTAAGCGTAATATCCAGTAGTAGGATGAATTAATCAGGGTCTAAAGATAAAAAAACGAATATGCGAAGGCATTACACATGGAATAAACACAATTTAAGCTTCCTGCTCCGAGGAGGAAACAATCTCCTGGACCTCAGCTCTTGGCTTCTCACTGTCGGAGACATCCTCGAACAAGCCAATTCGCTCGGCTTCAGACTCGACCTGCTCAGGAGTAAGCTTCTCCATGGTCTGAGCGACTCGCCAACTGAACTTCTTCTCAATGAAGGCCTTAGCGAAGATGATATCCATCTCCTCGAGGCTTCGGCCAGCAGTCTCAGGGTAAAAGAAGAAGATGATGGGCACCCAAAGGAAGTTAATGATGGCAAAGAAGAGGTAGCAACCCCACTCGGAAGCGTTGATGAAAATTGGAGTGAACATAACAACGGCAAAGTTGGAGAGCCAGTTAGTGCAAGTAGAGATGGAAGCACCAACAGTTCGAGTCTTCATTGGGTTAATCTCGGGTGGGTATACCCATGGAAGGGGAAGAATAGTCCATGCGAAGAAGAAGATGAACAAGTAGAGACCGACTGCAGCACCCTTAGCAGTCTGCTCAGTTGGGTGAACGAGACAGGCAAAAGTGATGAGGAAAGCACAACCCTGACCAATGGCACCGATGAGGAAAAGTGGTCGTCGACCAAGTTTCTCAATAAGGAAGAAGGATGGGATAGTAGAGAGAGCATAAACAGTGGCGAAGATACCGCCCATGACAAGAGACATTCGTCTGGACTGGTGCATAGAGTTCTCGAACAAAACGGTAGAATAGTAAATGGCAGCGTTGCAACCAGTGAACTGCTGGAAGAACTGAGTAGAAGAGCCAACAATCATTCGTCGGAAGTGCTGGGTCTTACCGCCAGTAAGGACCTCTCGGAGACCAGCCTGGTGACCGGTTCGAGTGATAGCATCCTCAATAACCTTAATCTCGGCGCCAATCTGTGGATCATCAAGTTCCTGGCCATTGATTTTAGCCAAGACGATCTGAGCCTCCTCAACACGAGTTCGAGCGATCAACCATCGTGGAGACTCTGGCAGGGACCAGGCACCAATAATGACAAGAACTGCAAAGACGACCTGGAAAGCAATTGGGAATCGCCACTGAACCGACGAGTCAACATACGAGAGACCGAAATCAATCCAGTAGGCAATCAAAGTGCCAACAGCAACCACGGCACCCTCGAGGTTAACGAGGAAACCTCGGTTCTCAGCTCGCGACATCTCGGACTGCCACACTGGAATGGTAGCGGTATTCAAACCATTACCCACACCAGTGATAACTCGGCCAACAACAAACTGGCCGAGACCCCAGTGAGGGCCAAAAGCAGAGCAAGTAATCACAGTGCCAATGATAATGATGGTTGAACCAACAATAATGAGGGGACGTCGACCAATCTTATCACCCCGCATAAGGGCAAAGATAGCACCAAAGAAACAACCAAGCTCATAACAAGAAGTGACAGCACCCTGGACAACAGTAGTGTGCTCTGACGTACCGCCAGTAGCAGGGAATTCCTTGTTGAATTGAACACCGGTAATAATACCTATCAAAATGCGTTAGCCTTCCATTCCCCACGCAATATAATTTAACCTTCAGTAAACGAAAGCATCTTCGATCATTTGATCATGTAAGTCTCAAAACATAACTCTCCTCACTCTCCCCTTTCAAAGCCAATTTTTTACATGATGGAAATAGATGTGAGGCAAAGCTTAAAACCTTGTCAGGCTTCTGTTACCCCACGATTTTACCGAATTGAACTTTCAGACTCATCTCAAAATCGAATCGAAATACTATCGTATACGTAGTTGAAGAATGAATAACTTACCAGACATGACACCTTGGTCATAGCCAAAGAACGAGAAACCGATAACGGCAGTAGTAGTAATAGCTACTCGAAGAGATCTTCCGCTAAGACCAGCGGTGTTAGTACGGGCACTCAGGCCCTCCATGAAGCTACCCATGTTAATTATCTTATCGATTTGATTTATCGATTGATTTACATCTCCAGTTTTCACGGAAATTGCCGTATATTTATAATCGTAACATTTTCAAAGGCGGAGGAAGAGTGTAATTGTTTTTTTCTCACCGTTCTCACATATGATTGACCTTATAGCTTTGCAACCTATGTCATCGACAGTGGTCCTTCCAAATTAAACTCAAAAAGATCCGAAACTAAATGCACCATGTAAGGTGGAAAGGTTGTCTGAGAGAGTACACCAGTGTTTCCAATCAGCGGACGAAAAGAATATATGCAACATAATGCCTCTATGCTGCTGTTACTCTCAGGGTATGCGTTGTGGATACGATTATTCCTCGCACATACAGCGTGTACTTGTAGTGTACCGGTAGAACTACCGATCTCCTCAGGCTGGGGGAGAGCTATTGCTATGCATATGCATTGAGAGCATGTATCTGGGTCAATACAATACAGACGTACTCCTGGGAGTGGTAGCATATGATCACAAGCACTCCTACGGCACAATTACCCTCGCTACTGCTAGTATTATTGAACGCCATGACTGAGATGGATTGCCCGTGAATCTGGTTCACAAACCTGGGCATTCCTCTCTTCCGGAATTTTGCTCCGAGGGTGATCGGTTCATACAGATGATCAGCCATATGCCTGACTTAGGCTCGAGGTTACCAACCAAGGTAAAGCCGCTACAACTTCCTATGGCGATTTGCGACACCGTGCGGCACGAAAACGGTTCGATCAATACAGACACGATAAACAGAAAAATGAACGTGCTTATAACAATTTCTTTTCCTACATAACCAACTCATTACCGCGAAACGTCATACACATCGCTGGCGGTTGTTATGTGTAGTACTCTAGCTACCTGCAGGAATCTGGCTTGGCTTTACCAGCCATCGGGGATATGCCTGCTCTTTTGCTCTCTCAGCCCATCATGCGCTGCACCCTATACAGGATTTTCCGAGCACAGAATAAAATTTTTCCCTAAAAAGAACATCTTACAAAAATGAAATTTTGCACAGGTCGTGCCTTAATAGTGCCCATACAATGGGCGGTCACCCATCGTCGCCTCGTTCCGGAGAATTGCCACCCTCCGAAAAAAAATTATCCAAGGCGTTACAATATGTAGCACACAGTGTATAGGATTACCATTTCTATTTTTTCGGATATTAATCGTCCCGTTCAAGTAGTTCCGGTGGGTGTCTCTCATGTACTAATCGTTTCCGTTCTTGAGATGTCTCCGAGGGGGAGAGGAGGGGGAATCTCTAGCTCTCTCTAACACTTGCCCCGGGCCGTGCATGAACCCCCACCTTCTGCTTCCGAGGCAGGGGCAAAAGACAGCCTTCCCCCGCTGTGTACGTTAAAATGACTGCTTTAAGTTGCCGAATCATTTGCCGAGCGGGGCCATACCAAGAAATGGTTAAAGCGACAGAAGAATCGCTCTACTGCCGATTTTTTCATCCCATATTTTTATATAGCCTTCTGCCTGACCGCTTTTCTTATTAATACTACACCCCTAAATCCCACGCGAGGGAACGGTTCGTCATACTACATCTTGAACTTACATAACCTACAACTACTGTATAGTGTACTTCACTCGGTTCCGAGTGTACGTCATAGTTTCCTCGGCCTGTACTCACAATACTGTAGCTCCCAAGGGTTTTACATAGTGCATGTGTAGGGCCAGTGTCATCGCTTAGTAACTGACATTCCATGATTTGTTCGCAGAATGAATCATTGAAAAACGTCGGTTGGATTCACGAGAATGTTGGTTGGTATACATACGGCAAAAAAGACGCTACACATACTATGTACTACTCCGCGGAAATTTTTGCCCTAATTCATTAAGGTAACTAACAGAGAGTACTACACCCCCACATCCTCCCCTTACATATGTATACGATGGGTTATTGGTAGCGTATTGCCGTGTGATGTATATATTCAGAATACAGCTACCCGAGTATGCAAAAATTATCGTCAAACTTTTGTGTTGTACATTGCACCCTTGCTTCAGTACGTAGGCTACGTATTATAACCGCCATGCGCTTACAAATTGACCAGTAAACCAACGATCGAGATCGTTGAAAGCCATGTGCGGCTCTCGCAGCCGGTTAGTAAGGAAGTACAAATCACCTGGTACATTTGCGGTCGAGCTATTTAGCAGATCTCTAGTTCTTACAGATATTCATAAAATGGGTTTTCTTACTATGATCGGTTATCCTCTAGGAAGGAGCTCGGTGGATTTCTTGGCTGGATTACCCATGACGGAACCAGGGGGTTGAACTACTACATGATCTAAAGCCGAAGATCAAGCGGTGTATGTATAACGCATCACTGCACTTTTTCGCAAAACTCCATTAGGTGTTCCGTAAAACATTGCACGCACTCTTGCGGTCCTGCGGTGGTGATTATCCAGTAGCGTATATTGTAACCGTTGAGTACCCGAACTCCAAATCATGCAGCGAGCGAAGATCATTCGGAACCCACAATTCAATCAATTGCTACAGTACATATCGGCCGAATACCCTCACTTTCAGATTTGGCGTCACATCAGGAATACCGCTGTAATACCCGTACAGTTTGTAACCGATTTATACATGTCACCCACTGTGCCGCATAAAATGCGGCTCAAGTCACGTGATTCCTCACAAAGTCAGGTAATTTCAACCACACTCGTTACACCATGACTGGTATTGAATATCGAATTGTACTAGCTGGACTTTTACAATTATTATCCAATATATAATGAACTATTCTCTCGCTTAGAATCGGCCGTGGGGCTGTACGGCTCGCGCAAGCACAGTGGCACAAAAATTTCGCGGTCCCAACGGACCCATGGCTCGAGAAGGACGCAAAATTCGCCTGAATACTTGACATTAAATAGACAAAGATGGATCAGCTTAATTCTCGAGAACAGCAGGAGTTCCAGCAGCTCGTTGAGCGAAAGCAGATGAAGGATTTCATGAGAGTATGTTAGCGGAATATGTTGGTTGTGAGGGGCATTTCTAATGATTAATGTAGCTCTACTCGTCTCTGGTCCAGCGATGCTTTGGTGACTGTGTCAACGACTTCACCTCCAAGTCCCTTACCTCCAAGGAGGAAACCTGCATTCTCCGATGCTCTGAGAAGTTCTTGAAGCATTCCGAGCGAGTCGGACAGCGATTCCAGGAACAGAAGTAAGTGTGATCTGATCAGGACCGAATGAGATTAACTAACGGGTGTAGCGCTGCTCTGATGCAACAGCAGGGTAAGATGTAAATATTGTTGTTATCCAATTATTGTACTGTATATATGTATGTTATTTGTTGTTATATATACATCATTAGCGGTGATGGGTTAGTATGTCGTAACTCGTGAAAAAAAAAATCATTACATTGCCGTTATCGCTTGCGACGTTTTGGGTCAACCGACTCTTCAGTCTTGGTTGTAGTCGAGGCAGTGGGGGTTCCGCTCGCACTTCGTCCAGTTCGCTCCACAGCGCGGAACATTGCAATGTATGACTCCGTTTCCAATTGCATGTCCTTGGCCCAGTTCGACATGTCGCTGTCCCACTGGTTGTACATGATGGCATTGGCGAACATCTTCTCCAGTTCGCGCTCCAGCTCGTTTGTACATGCAATAGTACCGTCTTTGACGCCTTGCTTGATGGTGCGCAGATCAGTTGGCGAGTAGATTAAATCGTAGTAATTGGGCGCATCGTTGGGGTTGACGGGATGGTCAAAGAAGGAGGCGGATTTGTTGGACGCGATATTGGAAAGCAATGGCGCCACCGAGTTTTGGAACTTTCGGTTCGTTGGCGCAGGGGAAGCTGAAGTCTGTCGCTTTCTTTTCCTTCGAGAGCGACGAGAATCATCGCCTTCGCTTTCCTCCTCTTCCTCCTCCTCGTCTTCTTCATCTTCACTTTCTTCCTCGTCGCTCTCTTCATCCTCTTCGGATTTCTCTTCCTCGCTTTCTGATTCTGATTTCTCTTCCTCGCTTGCTTCCTCCTTTACTTTCTCTTTAGCTTCGTCTTTGGATTTATCTTCTACCTCCTCCTCTTCTTCCTCTTCGCTGCTGGACTCATTCTTGGATCGCTTCTTATCCTTCGGTTTCTTCTCTGACTTGACCTTAGACACATCCGGCACTTTTTCCTCGTCCTTTACGGCATCTTTGTTGGATTCAATAGTTTCCTCTTCTTCTCGAGCCTCCTTTTCCTTTAGTGCCCGACTCTCTGCACGAGTTCGTGCCTTCTTTTTAACCGGCTCGTCCTCATGTTCCGACTCGTCCGTTCGGTTTCGAGTCCGGCCCCGCCTCTCTTCAGCAGCTGTCTTGCTGGCTTGTCGAGTTCGAGATCGCCTTCTATCACCACGAGTTCGGGGCCGTGGCCTGTTCTCATCTTCAGAATGGGAGTTCTCTTCTTTGGACTCTTCTTCCTCCAATTGTTTGGCTCGCGTAGGACCTTTAGCCTTGGATTCCACTTTCTCTTCTTTTTCCTCCTCCTTCGCCCCTCCTTCTGTTACCTCTTCCTCCTCGCCGTCTTCTCTCTCTTTTCTTGCTTCGTCCTCTCCTTCCGCTTCCTCTACCTTCTTGGATTCTGGGTTGGTTTTGATCTCTTCGGCCAGCTTCGAGTCCTCCTTCTCGACAGCTTTCTCAGGTTCTTTTTCTTCCTCTCCCTTTTCCTCTTCCTCTTCCTCCTCTTCTTCGTCCTCTTCTTCTTCTTCTTCCTCCTCTTCTTCCTCTTCTTCGTCTTCCTCGTCCTCCTCCTCTTCTTCGTCCTCCTCTTCCCCTTCAGACTTTTCAATTACCTCTTCCTTTTTCGTCGCGTCTTCCTTGGCTGATTCTTTGCTCTCGACTGCAGCTTCCAAAGAACTTTGTGGGGATGGCTCTTTTTCGACACTCTCCTCAATAACCTCAGCTGCAGGAGAAGAAGATTCTTGTACTTCTCTCTCGGTAGTTGAATCCTTCAGCTCTTTCTTGTTGCCAAACTCTTCCTTAATCGGCTCTACGCCATCTTCCCCGGCCGTCGATGCAGAGATAACTTCGGAGGTAGCCGCAGCCGCAGCCGCAGCTGCATTCTTCGCACTCAATTGGTCTTCACGCTCAATTTGCAACTGCCGCTGTTGCTTGAGCATCTGATTTCGAACCGAGTTCTTATCCTCACCACCGTCAGTAATACCCTCCAATAACGCTGAATCCCATTGGCCCTTCTCAATCTGCTCGATTTCCTTCTGCTTGGCCTTGTATAGCTGCTCATCATTCTTGATCTGGATGATCATATCGCGTTTAAACGACTCGTAGAGCTTGCTCATTAACGGCTTCATATTGTCTTCACTCGGAGGATCTGCCGTCCCAGACAATAGGGCAGAGTATAGAGTACGACATGCGTCTGAGGTCAGGTTGAAATCTTTGTTTAGTGGATGAGACTTCAATTCCTGGGAAAGGACTTTCAACTTGTCCTCGGAAAGCGGACCTTTTAGCAAACTACTCTTCTCGCGAACATGTTTGTATATAACCTGCGCAAAAAGCAAGTTCAACAAAGCCGTCGACATGTCCTACTAATTATTAGCCTCTCGGCTTATCTCTATTATGGTCTCTTCTTACCAGCTTTTCAAGTCGTAAACGGGTTGAAATGCTGTCCCAAGAGCGGCCGTCTAGAAAAATAATATTCACCAAACTAGTAAAAATTTAACGTGCGTTGAAATAAAAACGCGCTAATACGCGTCTTTTTTAAATTAGTTGCCCGAGTAAGAATAACTATCCGTTTTGAATTCAAGGTATACCCCCATATTAAGGAATAGAATGCCCACTGCAGTTATACAGAAAGCTAGTGATGTTGATTCAGCAGCCCAAATTCCAAACGGGCTACCACAAGTGCTTCACACCCCGTCGGGAATAGCATTGGTCGAAATTCAGGGAGTTATAAACGTAAATGAAAAGCCGCTGCTGTCGAGCGAGTTAGATTTGGCGGCAAATGATGGGTATGTCAGCGAGGAGGAAGAGGTCGAATCAGACGTGATTCGAAAGCATCTGGGAGCATTCGATTTTTCCAATTTTGATCAAGGCGAGGTGCTACTTGAAGTTGGAGACAACCAGCTACTCCGTGGCAAGGTCGCCAAGCTGAGGACACCCCTAGCAGTGTTGCAAATGACTTCATCGTCTGCGTCAGCCTGCCAAGCCCAAAATTCCAATGCCAATATTCCAATTATTGAGATTATCAAGCAGAAGATTACATTCAGCTTGCGACCAGAGCCTTTGATTAGGCAGTAGACTCAAATTCTGGATTACGATTGCATGTACTTGAACTATTTATTATTGAACCATTCCCTTTCATAGTTAAATTGACCACCGTATGGTATATCCTAATGACACTAGAAGATCGAATATCGATAGAGCCAATTACCTATATTATGGAAATGACATTGTATCAAATGTTTAGTTGATACCTGCATTTTGATCGGACTTAAATTGGGACGCGCGAAAACGCGAAAACTAAATTGAAAATCCCAAGATCGACTTTTAATAACCACCAGCGTAATTTGCGTCCTGTTTATTCCATATTTCGTCCATAGGAGGGTGAGAATCATCCGTAGAGCTTTATGAAATGGCTTCTTTGGAATATACCCTACCGTTTTCAAAAGATCTATACTGTAACTTGCCCAATAGAACCTCAGAGCAGCTTGTTGCGGACAGCCTTGAAGAGCTCCAAACGCACTTGAAAGATACGGCCAGTTTATTACAGGAACATGCTACCCTTTACCAAGAGCAAGCAGGAGGTGAATCTGCTGAGGTTGGCCAGCTAATGGAGACCGAAGCTGAAGAACTCAACGTGGAGGTCTCCAACGTTGATAGCATGTTTAAGCGGACTATGGATCTGGAAAATACCCAAAAGCTGTACACCGATGCCTTTAAGAGTGTATACGATCAGATGCCTAGCAATCCCGGCGGGTACGTTGATGATATAACTGCCGATAACTACCAAACGAAGCAGATCAGGTTTCCATTCAATGAGGTTCCTACGATATTCAACCAACAGAAAGAGGCATACCTGGCCAAGCCCGAGTCTCAGCGGCTTGGTCCCCAATCACAGCGATATGTAAGGTTCAGGAATGCGATCCACTCAAAGGGTCCTAACCGGGAAGAGGACGCACCTGATATCGATACCTTTTTCAGCGACTACATTGCTGACGACGAGATGGTGGTCGAGAAAGCCAAGATATCCTACAAGTGTCCTATTTCCAACTCATTGCTGGTCGAGCCAGTCACCAACCCAAGATGTAATCACACTTTCAGTAAGGCTTCGGTCACTGACATGTTCAAGCACGCTGGCTCCTCAGTGGTTTCTTGTCCTGTTCCGGCCTGCAGTGCCATGATGCACAAAAGAGAAATGCAGGCGAACCCTGATATGGCTGACGCAGTTTCGAGATACCGGGCCAGACTGGCCAGAGAAACCCAGCGACAGACTGCTACTCTGGAAAGAATTTAAACTTTCAGTCCACTGGTCATACCCTCTCATACAGGGCGGATAGGGATGTGTAAGTAAACTATGGAATGGGTGTAAGCACATGTGAGCACGAACGAGAACAGGGGGGTGCATCTAGTGTCTCATATACCTGAGATCCTCCGTTCGACCCCTGTCAGTTATGTTACGTCCAGGGGGGAGTGGAAAGGGGCACACAGAGAAGGCGACCAGTGAAAAACTTATGCAGCGTACGCGTATGTAAGTGGAGGAAAAAATAAATAAAAAAGGAGGTAGGGAGTCTGTGTGTACATGCGTAAAAGTAGACAGGTGTATACATTAATTCCAAACGGTTGACATTCATATTAGTACCGGTTGCTGTCAAAATAATTAAGACCCTTTTTAAACTCTTGGTAAATTCTGGCACTTTTTGTCTGGTTCACTAAGTCTTGCTACATATAGCATAGTAGATTGGACTGCCGAAGCAGGTACCCAGTGGCTGGAGCAAAACAGTTGAGGCGGATTAACCAGTAAAATAGTGAGTTTAAAGGCGTATACCCTATTATATTACTCGACGCAGGGAGAGAGTAACAGCGTGAGAGAACGACGACTACAGAGGGAAGTTTAAATTAGGAATGACCACTTCAACCCCAGCGTCTCCTAATCCGACGACGGTGTCGCGGCGGTCCAATGCCCCTTCTGCTAACCGCCAGTCCAAACGCTACTCGGTAGCCGCTCTCTACATGTCCATGGGAGGGGTGGATCGAGACGACGATATCGATGACGACCTTGCAAAGGCCCAGAAACACCTCCGGGAATTAAAGACCAATATCTCTGAGCAGTCCAAGCGTAACTTTCTCTTAGAGCGAGACGTTAGGTACCTCGACAGCCGAATCGCATTGCTGATTCAGAACAAAATGGCGGTTGAGGAACAAAACGAGGTTGCGTCACGCTTGGATGAAGACTCAGGAGACGTTGACGGCGCAGAACACTTCCCGGACCGAAAGAAGACGGAATTGTACGGTAACCTTTTCTTCCTGCTCCAGAGTGAGCCGCGGCACATTGCCCTGCTCTGCAGATCGGTTTCCATGGCTGAGATTGACTCGCTGCTGCAATCTGTAATGTTCACCATTTTTGGTAACCAGTACGAGCAAAGAGAGGAACACTTGCTGCTTTCCATGTTCCAGGCGGTGTTAGCTTCCCAGTTTGATGCGACCAATGAGTTCTCCTCACTGCTGAGAGCCAATACGCCGGTCTCACGGATGATGACGACCTATACGAGACGGGGTCCGGGACAGTCGTATCTGCGGTCGGCGCTATCGTCAAAACTAAACTCAATTATCGACCAGCGCGACCTCAACCTCGAAATTCTTCCATTGAGAGTATATGAAGAGCTTCAGGACCCTACCGATGACCCTTTTAACCGTCCTAGTGTTTCCGTGGAAGAGGCCTTCCAGCATCCGAAAGTGTTGGAGCTCATCCGGCCACGTCATGTCAAGCTCAACCAACTGGCAACGGGCCTCTTGGACACTATTATTGACTCACTTGACATGGTTCCTTACGGAATTCGATGGATTTGCAAGCAGATTCGCCAGCTCACACGGAGAAAATATCCAGAGGCCTCTGATCAGGCGGTCTGTTCGCTCATTGGCGCTTTCTTCTTCCTTCGGTTCATCAATCCAGCTATTGTTACCCCTCAGGCATATATGCTTGTTGACAAGATACCCTCCGACACGGCGCGACGTACGCTGACTCTCATTGCCAAATTGCTCCAGAACTTGGCTAACAAGCCGACCTATGCCAAGGAGCCTTATATGGCCCATATGGCCGGGTTTGTTGATTCGAACAAGGCGCGAATCAATGATTTCCTCAACGAATTGTGCGAGGTGCCTGATTTTTACGAGTCTCTCGAGATGGATCAGTATGTGGCCCTTTCCAAGAAGGACCTCAGTCTCAACATTACTCTCAACGAGGTTTATGGGATGCACTCGCTCATGGAAAAGTACCGAGACCAGGTGGTACAGAGCAATGACCATGGTCATCTTTCAGAATTGCTTGATGAGTTGGGCAAGGCACCGGGGCTGGTTCCCCGGTCAGTCAATGGCTCTATGGAGCTTCAGCTGTTCAACCGCTGGGAGACTGCAGTGGGCGACGTGGACACAGAGCTGGATATCTTCAAGGCTGATATGATTTTTATGGAAGCTAAGTCTCTAATGATAAATATTATCAGAGCGTTCCCACCTGGCCATCCAGTGCTTAACAGACCGTTAAACCTACGGGCCATAGCTGACTTTGCAGCGTCCTCTTCGGGGGACCAAGGGATTGTCAAGCGGGGTATTAAGGCGTTGGATCTACTCAATGAAATGGATAAAAACGACTCTGATGACTCGCGAGCGCTTGTTACCGAAGTCGATTATGAGCTTGACCAACTTGGATCGCTCAAAGACTCGGTTGAGAAGGAGGCCTTCTCACTGGAAGAAGTTTACGCCATTATACGAGAACACAACGAGTACCTGCGGTCACAACTGGATACTTATCGATCATATCTGGCGAATGTGCGAATGCATACTGGGTCGAAGAAAGACCGTCCAGTGGGCCTTGCTCCTGTGGAAGACAAGTCCAAGTTCAAGGTTGTTGTTAAGAAGTACACTCTGCAGCAACTGATACGTGATGGCTCAGTTATGGAATGGCGCATCCCAGAGTCACGAAGTGGCAATCTTGTCGTATATATTGCCTCGCCACTGCCAGGCACTTTTGTGCTTTCACTGGTAATGAAGGGCAGGCCGGACCCAATCTTCACGCTGGACTTGAAGCTCGATGACTTATTAGAGCTGTCGGACCGGGCCGACCTTGACGGCAAACTCGACCTTGAATGTGTTGTTTTGAACATTAAAGGGCTACTAACACTTCTCAAGCGGGATATTAACAAGCATAAATAGTTGGTAAACTTTTATTAACGTGGACGACAGCGAATGCTTAATCTTGAATACCAAGGAACTACTAACATTACACGATATTCTACTATCAACAAATATATATATTCTGAAAAATATGGCACCAATCTGGATATGAAATCCTTACCTTTTCGATTCGTGTTATTTGACATACCGGTAGTATGAATATATCTATCGCTTTTATGGTTGTACAATTATTCTTCTCTCTCGTCTGATCAGCATTCAGCTGAACTCATGACATTAGGTCTTGAGACTAGATGTTTATCTTTAGGTCCAGGACTACATATGTGCCATTCACTATTGTAGTGACTTCCTAGGTCTTCCTGGACCACGTTTCGGCGGTGGTACTGGATCAGACTTTTTAGGACGACCAGGTCCACGTTTCTGCACTGGTACCACCGAATCTGTTTTTTTAGGTCGCCCAGATCCACGTGTCTTAGGCAACGAATCAATGACAGCCGCCGCTGTGGCAGCAGCAGCAGCAGCCCTCAGTGGACTTTCCGGGCCGCGTTTAGCTGGTGGTTGATCGCTTTCTGGTGCCCAATTTGTTGGTAGATACTCGGTACCTTCAGGCTTTATAGCTCCTTTTTATGGCACCACACTACTAGTAGTAGCATTTTTAGCTTTAGCGGCAGTAGTTTTTGTGGTGGGCTTCGAAGAGATAGTCATCACAGGAGCAAATTTGACCGGCGTGGGTTTCGCAGGAGTCGACCTGACAGGAGTACGCTTGACAAGTGCTGCCTTGGTAGGAGTGTGTTTGGCAGGAGCTGCCTTTACAGGAGTGCGTTTGACAGGAGCAGTTTTTGCAGGCTTTCGAGGAGCAGGTTTGTCAGAAGTTGGTTTCGCAGGAGCAGTCTGTGGGCCGCCAACCGAATTAACTCTTAAAACAATAGGTTCATCAGTCTGTACAGGGCCTGGCTCTTGAGGATAACTTGGCATCATGGCTCTCTCAACCGAACTTTGGGGAACGGGCATTGGGGCAGGGTTTGGAGGGAACCTGCCCATCATAGGATTTTCCATTGGAGCTTGACGAGCCGGAGGAAACCTGCCCATCATATAATTATTACCCATTGGAGCCTGGTGAATAGGCATTTGAGGATTTGGAGAAAACCCTCCCATCATACGGGTCTCCATCGTAGCCTGATGGGCAGCAATCATCTTATTACCTGGTAACCTATTGCCGAGTTCATGAAGCCAATAAAAAGACAACTCGTTTTACTCTTTCAGCTCTTCAATTATTTGATGATAGTTACGACTGATGGAAAGTCTCCATTACCGGTATAAGCATTATTCAATTATTGAAAGCAGAAATATCAGCCTGTATAGGAGATAAGTGGAAGCTACCTGGCCAAGACTCGCTACAAAATGGAACGTCATGTGCATGGATATTACGATACAATACATTTCATAAATATAAATAAATAAAAGGATTACCATACCTACGACCTCCGGGGCACTGGCGTGTTGGTTCCTGATGTGCTAACCGGGGTGCCAAATTCCGAGGGCCTAGCACTTTCGTCAAAGTTGCCTTCATCCTCGTGATACATATCTTCAAGGGTAAGGCTCTTTCGCTTCTTGCCGGCGGTCCCATTATTATTATTAGTGGAATTGGCAGTAGCATTGTTGATGGCTGCCTTGTTGTTTTGTGTAGGGGTACCCGTGCCAGACCGCTTAGCACCTCGTTTGGCTTCTCGCTTGGCTTCCTTACGACTCTCTTCCTCTTGCTGCTTTCGCTGGAGCTCTTCAATGGCGGCCTGGTCGTCCAAAAGCCAGAATGCCACCTCACGACCAGGCTTCTGGAAGTCGACACCGGCATTATTCTTGGCGTTACCCTCCATAACGACATGCTGGACCTGTTCCTTCTGCTTGGCTCGGTCCCGCATTCGCTCCTCAATGGTACCCTTGACCAGCAGTCGGTAAACAGTAACCTGTCTTGTCTGACCCAATCGGTGGGCTCGATCCATCGCCTGGCTATCAATCGTCGGGTTCCAGTCAGAGTCATAAAAGATGACAGTGTCGGCAGCAGTCAAGTTGATACCGAGACCACCCGCTCGCGTAGAGAGCAAGAAGACAAACAGCTCTGGCTTAGTTTGCCAGTCATTGACCAAGTCTCGTCTATCCGAGAGCTTGGACGAACCATCAAGCCGACAGTACTTGTGCTGTCGGAACGTCAGATACTCCTCCATCAGGTCCATCATCTTGGTCATTTGGAAATAAATAAGCACCCGGTGATCATTGGCCTTGAGTTCGGTCAGCAGTTGATCCAATTGCGAGAGCTTGCCTGACTGCGTGATAAACTTGGACATGGATGGCATTCGAATCGTCGTCATGCCTGCCCGAGTGTTATCAGCCGCTGGGTACAAGTTGGAAGGCGGGAATTCTGCTGGGGAAACGCCACTCTGCAACAAGTGCCACTCCTGGTTGAGCGTCAGCGGATGTAGCGCTTGCTTCACGTCGGAGGCAAACAGCAAGTCCTCTTGCTCTACGACCATTGTTCGGTCAGAAGCGTACATGGTGATGGGAGGACACAGCACCGCCTCGTCGTAGCCCTTTTCGTAAACGCTGTAATAATCATCCTCGGCGACTCGGGTGGCAATGTTGCACAAATTGTACATGACATCGCCGACTCCCGAAGGACGCACATTGTTGACCGCCCGTCTCTGGTCAATGAGGAAGAGTCGGTCAGCAGGGTTGTAGTCCTCCTTCGAGTAAACAATGTCCAGCGTCTCCGGAGTGGGGAGCTGGCCATTGATGTGGTACCGCTGGAGGGCTCGCTCAAGCACGCCATTCTGTGCAAGGTACGACACCTCGCCTCCGTTCATTCCGGAGAATCGCAGCCACGAAAGCGTATCCTTTTCCCGTTCCGCAATGGCTCCGGGATGCCATAGGTTGAACATGGACTTGAGCAGTTTACCACGGCTACCAGCTTGGGACCCCGCATTGGGCACGTCGAGCATTCCGCCATCTCGATAAAGCAGCTTTGGAACAGTGAAATCAATATGGTTA